>MU692976.1:63062-78605 GCA_026770625.1 Nicotiana glauca
TCTCGTGGGGCTTCAACTAACGAGAAGCATAAGCAATAACTCTACCCTCTTGCATTAATAAATAGCCAATACCAACTCTCGAAGCATCATAATGTACAGTATAGGAACCTGAAGCTGATGGCAAAACCAATATTGGAGCTATGGTTAAAGCTGTCTTGAGCTTCTGAAAGCTCTCCTCGCACTCGTCCGACTATACAAATGGAGCACCCTTCTGAGTCAACTTGGTCAAGGGTGATGCAATAGAGGAAAAACCCTAGACAAACCGGCGATAATAACCCGCTAAACCAAGGAATCTACGAATCTCTATGGCTGAGGACGGTCTAGGACAACTCTGAACCGCCTTTATCTTCTTTGGATCAACCTGAATACCCTCGCTGGACACCATGTATCCCAAGAAAGCCACTGAACCGAGCCAAAACTCACACTTGAAGAACTTTGCATAGAGCCTCTCCTCCCTCAATCTCTACAATACAACTTGCAAATGTTGCGCGTGCTCCTCCTGATTATGTGAGTACACCAGAATATCATCAATGAAAATAATAACGAAGGAATCTAGATAAGGCTGAAATACGCTATTCTTCAAATGCAAGAATGTTGCTGGGGCATTGGTCAGCCCAAAAGACATGACAAGAAACTCATAGTGACCATATCTAGTCCTGAAAGCTGTCTTATGAATATTTGAATCCCTGATCTTTAACTGGTGATAACCCGAATGGAGATCAATCTTGGAAAACACCCTCGCTCCCTGAAGCTGGTCAAATAAATCATCAATGCGAGGTAGGGGATACTTGTTCTTCACTGTTACTTTGTTCAATTGCCTGTAGTTAATGCACATTCTCATTGTGCCGTCCTTCTTCTTCACAAACAGAACCGGCGTACCCCATGGTGACATACTCGGCCGAATGAACCCTTTATCTAGGAGTTCCTAAAGTTGCTCTTTCAATTCTTTCAACTCTACTGGTGCCATACGATATGGCAGAATGGAAATGGGCTAAGTGCCTAGCACCAGATTGATACCAAAATCAATATCTCTGTCCAGTGGCATGCCGGCAGGTCTGCAGGAAATACATTGGAAAAATCCCTCACAACTGGAACAGAATCAATGCTAGGGGTCTCAGCTCCAACATCCCGCACAAAGGCTAAATATGATAGACAACCCTTCCCAACCATATGTTGGGCCTTCAAGAAAGATATCACTCTACTCGGAACATAATCAATCACATCACGCCACTCGATCCGCGGTACACCCGACATAGCCAAAGTGACTATCTTAGCATGATAGTCTAGAATAGCATGACACGGAGATAAACAATCCATGCCCAAAATAACATCAAAGTCCACCATGCTCAATAGTAATAGGTCAACTCGGGTCTCCAGACCCCCAATAATCACAACACATGACCGGTACACATGGTCCATAACTACAGTATCGCTCACCGGGGTAGACACATGAACAGGTAAAGAAAGAGACTCCCCGGGCGTACATAAATAACGAGCAAAATATGAAGACACATATGAATAGGTGGAACCAGGATCAAATAATATAGAGGCATCTCAGTGGCAGACTGAAACAATACCTGTAATGATAGCATCTGAAGCAATAGCATCTGTCCTGCCAGGTATAGCATAAAAACGAGCCTGGCCACCGCTTGATCGACCTCCACCTCTGGGGCGACCCCTGGCTGCCTGACCTCCACCCCTGGCTGATTGGGCGGATGGTCAACTAATCGGAGCAAAAGTCGAGGGCTGGTCCCTCTGCTGAGACTGACCACCACGAAGTCGAGGACACTGCCTCCTCATAGGTCCAAATGCTCTTTACTCATAACAACTACCCGGTGCTGGAGATGGGGACTGAAAGGAACCCCTCGCACCAGAGTGGCTAGTAGATGCACTCGGCGCAGAAGAACCCTGAGTTGATGGGGCATGAGATGAGCTCTGAGCTGGGAGGGCGCTGTGTGAAGGCTGGCCCTGTTGAGACCCATGATGAACACGGCCTGAAGATGCCCCACAATAATCTGGACGGGCCGACTGAGCAGGCCTAAAAGAACGACCTCTACCATGCTGGAACTGGCCCCTCGAAGGAGCACCACTTTAACTGTCCGATCCGCGAGTCCTTTTGGCCTCCCTCTCCTCTCGCTCTCGACGGCGAACTGACTCGATCTCACAAGCGATATCCACCACCTCCTCAAACGTAGAACCCAATACTCTCTCTCTAGTCATCAGAATACGGAGATGGTAGTTAAGGCCATCCACAAGTCTCTTGATCCTCTCACGATCTAACAGAATCATCCAAATGGCATAACGGGCCAAGTGCGAATACCTCATCTCGTACTGAGTCACGATCATATCCCCCAGCGTTAACCACTCAAACTGCCTATGCAGCTCCTCTCTATGGGACTGTGGTACATACTTCTCCAAGAAGAGAGCGAAGAACTGCTGCCAAGTAAGGGGCGCTGCACCAACGGTCCTACGCCTCTCAATGTCCTTCCACCAAGTAAAAGAAGCCCCTGAGAACTAAAAGGTAGTAAATGCCACAACAGTCGACTCAAGAATCCTTGATGTACGGAGCATACGCTGACACTTATCAAGAAAACCTTGGGCATCCTCGCCCTCAGAACCACTGAATGTCGGAGGCTGGAGCCTACCAAACCTCTCAAGACGACGCTGCTCATCATCTGGCATAGCTGGAACCACGAAGTCCTGAACTGGTGTAACCAGCTGAGCGAGAGGTACTCCCGGCATCTGAAATCCCTGCACTACCTGCTTAGGTGTGCGAACAGTAGGGGTCTGATTGCCTCCCCTGGCCTGTGAAGTAGCTACTGCTGTGGTGGCTGAAACTACCTGAGCCAGGACAGTGCAAACTGATAAGATCTGTGCTAAGGCCTCCTGAAGACCCGAAATCACGATAGGCACGGCTGGTGCCTGAACAGGTGCTGCTGGAGTGTCCACAACTGGAGCCTGATCCTGAGCTAGGGAAACTGGTGGATCAGCAGGTGCTGCCCCGGCCACTCTGCCTCTGCCAAGACCATGACCGCGTCCACGGACTCTGGTGGCCTCAGTGGGTGGTACTGGTGGTTGTCCGCCTCGTCCGATAGCGTGAGTCCTCACCATCTGTGAGAAAATAGAATAAAGAGAAGTTTAGTACTCGAATCAGCAAGTTCGCACGACAAGAATTTCAAGAAGATGAAGTTTTTCCTAAAGGTTCTGCAGCCTCTCGAGGATAAAAATAGATGTCTCCGTACCGATCCGTGAGACTCTACTAAACCGGCTTATGACTTGCGAGAACAAGTAACCTAGGCTCTGATGCCAACTTGTCACAACCCCAACCCCGATCGTGATGGCACCCAACACAATGCTAGGCAAGCCCGACCAAATAACATCCTTAACCCAGTTCCTTATACAATTCATTTTCAATTATCATAGATAATTAACCAAGTCATAATATTATAAGTCTGAAATAAGAGTTAAAACATGCGGAATCCCAAGTAACAACACTACTACATAGCCCAAATAATCAAGTGTCACAAGTCTGAGCCTCTAATACATGAGTATCAACCTACTACATAGCAGTCTAGGGAATAAGAAATAAAATAAAAGATAGAAAGGAGAGATCAGGGCTGCGGAACCTTGATGCTCCCGGATATGTGCTGCCCAGCTGGATGTCCTCAATAGTCTCAGATGCACCTGGATTTGCACACAAGGTGCAGGGAGTAATGCGAGAACTCTAACCTAGTGAGTAATAAACATAAATAAAGGCTGAGAATAAAAAATCATGGATAGACACATTGTATTCTATAAATAAAGTAGTTTAAACCAAGTAGTATAAAATAAGTAAACCAGTGAAAACAAATTTTGGAAATGCTGCAACAGATAAGCAAATAAATGACAGTCAAATAAGAAATACAACACATAGTACGATCCTCTATAGTACCCGCTGCGGCGTGCAGCCCGCTCCATTTATTTATCGTCGATGGCGCTCACTGGGGGTGTGCAGACTCCGGGAGGGGCCCCTTACAGTTCAAGCGCAATATCAAGCCATCTCATGGCATCAACCAGGCCCTTAGCATCATATCAATATCAATATAATACTGCTCGGCGCGCAGCTCGATCCCATACTCAGTCCAGAATCACATAAGCCCCTCGGGCAATAATAAAATAGTAGTTCTCAGCCCAAAACATCGTTAGAAATATCATTTAAATTTCCAATCTGAGTAAAAGTGGCTGAGTTCGCGAAAAAGTTTTTAACCAATAGGAATGAGTTCAAGTATTATGTCAAAATAGTGAGAAAACAGAAATAACAACCCCTGAAGGGTCCAAACTGTTGGCACGAAGCCCAATTATGACATTTAATCCAAATAATGATGATATCAAGTAAGTTTCAATCAATTACACGGTAAAAACATCATTCGGAACGGACCAAGTCATGATCCCCAATAGTAAACAACCCTGCGCTCAACATCAAGCGTGTGTCTCACCTCGATATAGCACTACGATGTGCAAATCCGAGGTTTCAAACCCTCGGGACATCATTTACATTCATTACAAACCTCAAGCCGGCCAAAACTCTAGCTCGCTATTCTCTAGCCTCTCAAATCGGCCTCCTCGCACGTCCAATCTGACCAAAATCACAATGAATATGTCACAATATTCCAAAGGAACAATACCCAATCGAAAACAATCGAAAAATATTAAAAATCCCGAAATTAGAAAAACCTGATCCTTGGACCCACTTCTCAAAACTAAGAAATTTTCACATCGATGGTTTCCTTATCTCGCCACGAGTCTATACATATAAAGAACACCAAAATCGGAGTCCAAATGACCCCTCAAATCCCAATTTTTGCTCTCTTAAGTTCAAGCCCTAAACCACCATTTTTGTCCATTAAATTTCTAAAGTTTTCAGCCCTAATCTATGAGATAGCACCATAGAATCGTGTTTTAAGTCCGAAATCCTTACCTTATCGAAGCTCCTTGAAAACCCTCTTCAAAATCGCCCACAATTCTCCAAGTCTGAAGTTAGAAATGAGAAACCCTTCAAAATTCGCGAAGATGAACTTAAATACCTTCTGCCCAGTCGAAACCGCTTCTGCAGTCAAAACCCCACTTTTGCGGTACCGCTTCTGCAGCCAAAGTTCTGCTTCTGCGGAAAATTCACTAAGGGACAAAAACCCGCTTCTGCGGCCAAATGGTCACATCTGCGACTTCGCAGATGCGGTCACCAATCAGCACCTGCGATACCAGGCTTCCTTCAGCCTTCTCGCTTATGCGACTTCCTCCTCTGCTCCCGCGATACCGCTTCTGTGGTCCCAATTCCGCAGAAGCGGAAATACCAGAAGTAGCAGGGTCTGCAACTTTGCACAAGACCAAAACTCTCCGTTAGCCATCCGGAATCACCCCGAGGCCCCCGGGACCTCAACAAAGCACTAACACCTCCTAAAACCTCATTCAAACTTGTTCCAATCATCAAAACACCTCAAACAACACCAAAACCTTCAAATTATATCGGTTTCAAGCCTAAGTTCTTCTAAAACTTCCAAAACACACATTTGATCAAAAACCTAACCAAACGACCTCCGAATAACCTAAAATTTTGCACACACTTCCTAAATCACATAATGAAGCTACAACAACTCTCAGAATCCCATTCCGACCCTCGGATCAAAATCTCACCTATCAACCGAAAATCACCAAAATACTAACTTCGCCAATTCAAGCCTAATTCTACACCGGACCTCCAAATTCACTTCTGATCATACTCCTAAGTCACAAATTATTCCCCCGAAGCTAAACGAATCACCAAAAATCACATCCGAGCCCTCTAACTCATTAATCAACATCCTGTTGTCTTTTTCCAAACTAAGTTTTCCTTAAAGAGACTAAGTGTCTCATTTCCTACCAAAACTAGTCCAAAACAACTCGATCATACGAAACACAAATAATGAAGCATAAAATAGCAAAAAAATGGGGGAAAAAGGGCGGTAACCCATGAGATGAGGGGTCGGGTCGTCACAATATGGGACTTGGGCGTATGCTCGGAATCGAATTCCGAGGTCCCGAGCCCGAGAATTGAATTTTTAAAGGAAATTATTTTCTGAAATTATTTAAGAAAATTTAAAATGAAATTTGATTAGAACGTGTTAGTATTTGGCCCCTATTTTTGTTCCGGTGCCCGGTACAGGTCTTATATATGATTTAAGATATTTTTGTAAAATTTGGTGTAAAACGGACGTCGTTTGACGTGATTCGGACCTAAATTTCTAAATTTGATGTTTTATGAAGTTTGAGAAAAATCCTTTGATTTTGAGGTTTAATTCATTGTTCATGATGTTATTTTGGTGATGTGAGTACATGGATAAGTCCATAGGATATTTTTGATGTTGTGTGTATATTTTGTTTGGAGCCCCGAGGGCTCAGGTGAGTTTTGGATAGGCCACGGATTCATTTTGAACTTTGAAAAAAATAGTTGGTGTGTTTCTAATGTGTAGGCTTTGCATTTGCGAAGCCAGTCTCGCAAATGCAAGCCATGCATCGCAAATACGAGAGTTGGCCTGGGCAGCCTTCTTCGCAAATGCGAAGTATCCATCGCAAATGCGATGCTCGCCTAAAAACTCTGTGATCGCAAATGTGATATATTCTTCGAAAATGCGAAGTCGCAAATACGACAATTGCTTTGAAAATGCGAAAGTTTGGGATTTCTGAAGGGTTCGCAAATGCGAACCTTGTTTTGCATTTCCCATATCAGTAGAGGTGGGGGTTCGCAATTGTGAACCCCTGTTCGCAATTCCCACATCTAAGACCTGCAATTTTTTTTATACTTAGCTGATTTTTGAACCATTTTTCATATTCTCTCATACACAAACATACTTAGGCGATTTTTCAAGAATTCCTTCTTCTCCAAATCAATTGTAAGTCATTTTCTTTTAACATGATTTCAAATTAAAATCAAAGATTTTCATGGGAGAAATTGGGTAGTTTGGGTAGAACCTAGGTGTTTTCAAAAATTGGGGATTTGGACCTCGATTTGAGGTCCGATTTTCAAACAAATTATATATTTGGGTTTGTGGGGGAATAGAAATCGGGTTTTGGTTCGAACCTCTGGTTTTGACCATTTGGGCCCGGGGGCGATTTTTGACTTTTTGGGTAAAACTTTGGAAAACTCATTTTCATGCATTGGGGTTGATTCATTTAGCGTTTATTGATATAATTAATTAATTTGTGACTAGATATGAGCGAGTTGGCGGTGAATCAAGGGGTAAAGCTATAATTGAACCTTGAGTTGTGTTCGTGGCATCAAGGTAAATGTTCGGTCTAACCTTAGCTTGAGGGACTAGGAGTTGTGTCCTATTTGCTAATTGCTTCATGTTAAGTACGTATAGGCATGGTGACGAGTATCTAAACATTGGTGTCGAGCATGACCATGAGTCCTAAATTGATATTTGTTGTGTTCTTAATGATTCTACGAGTGCTTTAATTGATGATTCTCAATATTGGGCAAGGATTTAGCTTATTTTCGTGGAATTTGTTTATGACTGAGTATTGGTATTAATTGATCTGAGTAGGAGTTGAGTTAAGATTGGTTATAGCTAATCCTTTCTTGCCGGGATGTTTGTTTCGATATTATTGTTTCCTTGCCGGGAAGTTATTATATTGCTTTGTTCCCTTGCCGGAATTAACTTGTGATTTTGATTTGGCTTGAAATGAGAACGGGTGGTATGCCTACCACGAGATTTGATGAAATGGAAGCGGGTGATATGCCTACTACAAGATTTGATAAAATGGGAGCGGGTGATACGACTACCATGAGATTTGATAAAATGGGAGCGGGTGGTACGCCTACCACAAGGTTTAATAAAATAGGAGCGGGTGGTACGCCTACCACGAGATATGAGAAATAAGAACGGATTGCACGCCTACAACAAAATATGAATTGAAAGTGAAATCTGCCTTTATTTTTCTTATCCGTGTTAGAAGTTGAATTTTTGGTTTCTTTATTATTTTCTTGAGATTCTATTTTGTCTGCTATCCCCGAAGCATGTTTTCCCTTCACATCTTTAATCGTATGTTCCGTTTATCTTTCCGCTGTATACGCATATATAACTGCACAGGTTTATCTGAAGTCTAGTCCTAGCCTCGTCACTACCTCGCCGGGGTTAGGCCACGCACTTGCCAGCACATGGGGTCGGTTGTGCTGATACTACACTCTACACTTTTTACAGATACCGAAGTAGCACTTGGTCAACAGCAGTAGGGGAGCTAGCCTTCAGTCTACCAAGACTCCGAGGTAGCCTTGCTGGCGTCTGCAGGCCCGACGTCTCTTCTATCAGTTTTTATGTTCTGTTATCATTTGTACTCGAGACAGACTATGCTCTTTTCTTTCAAACACTTATTTGTAGTAATCATAGACAGTCCGTGAGTATTGTGATACTAGTTCTTGGGTAGAGGCATATGTTGATTTTCGTATCATTTGGCTTATTTTGTCCAAGTTTTCCGCTTTAATTTTATTTTCCGCTATTAATTGAACGTTTATCTCCTGTTAATATGATTTGTAAAAAGGATTAAAATAAAAGAGTTAAAAATTTATAATTTCGTGACTTGCCTAGCTTCTATGAGTAGGCGCCATCACAACTTCCGAGGGTAAAAAATTCGGGTTATAACACACTTCTTTCTATAGCTTTCTCTCCAGTTCAATTAATCTGTCTATTGGTAGCCTCTTGAATGGGATAAGAAATGATTGATGTTGCAACCTGTGTTTTTATAAATGCACAAAAATTATCAAAAAGTAGTTAAAATTAGTAGTAAACCTCTTAGTTTACAAACATACACATTTTCATATAGTGAATATTACTAACAGTACAACTTCTTTGGAAGCATCCTCTTCTTTATGCAGTAGAGGTAATCAATTGACGTACTCCATTACTAACCTTACAATTCAATGAACATGAATAATCATTAGTAGAAAATATAAAACTTTAAAAGAGAATGGTGTTTTTTCTCCATCAAATCTACAAGGATCTTACCATAAGATGTCAGATACTAAACTTGCTCACTGTGACACCATAACATACTCAAAAGACTAATTGCAAACAACCTTATTTTTTACATAATCAAACAGTAGATCTTTCAGTATACTTAATTTTTAAACTATTTTCTCGAATCTTAAAACATACAAAAATATCAAAGCATGTAATAGGTAAATCTTTTTCACTATAGAGACAAATAAAGATTGTCAAAAAAAAAAGATTGCTATAAACTAGTAAAGTCATCTCACCTATAATCATCAATAATACTTCCAGAGTAGAAGCCCCCTGACATTTGCAG
The DNA here is from genome assembly GCA_026770625.1 of Nicotiana glauca. Taxonomy (NCBI): domain Eukaryota; kingdom Viridiplantae; phylum Streptophyta; class Magnoliopsida; order Solanales; family Solanaceae; genus Nicotiana; species Nicotiana glauca. The sequence continues at coordinate 72,381 of MU692976.1, forward strand.
ATTAGTGCCCTTTCTTTTAGATGAAAGAACAAACTGGAACTAGTTAGTCAACTAAACTTCACACATTTACACACCATAGTTAGAACAAATGACATATAATTCCAATCAGCAGATAAATTTTATAAATGAGCTGAAACCCAATAATCAACATGTCTGCAGGAAAACAAAACATAAGGCACTCTGAATCCTCATGAAATTATATAAACACATGGCTAAACGAAGGAAAATAGAACTACTTCCGCTAAAATTTGAGCAACAGACGTAGTTAATTAAATAAAGAATTCAAAAAAAGTTGATATGGTACACATCATAACAATATGTATCAACATGATAATGGGATATCAATTTTACGTTTGATTAGATTCTGCACTAAAACAAACATATAAAGCTTACCCTTCGAAAAAAATTACAGAGTCCTCTCAAATAAATCATCCACAATACTAACAGTAGAAAGCTTTGTTATATGTATAATTTTCTAACTCCTCCCAAAAATAATTGAACTCGGTAAATTTGTCATCTTCATAAGGAGAACGCTAGGGGGCTCTTAAATTTTTTACTTTCAATTAATAAAATTTAAGAGTTAAAATTTCCTTCATTTATTTTTAAACGTCACAAAACAATGACTAATATTCTGATATTTGCATTAAAAGTCTCAATAGTATAGACATATTTACTAAAATATCATTAATTTTACGACATTACTTGAAAAATATCACTAAATAAGCCCTTTTCCGATATTTATTATGCATGTCATAATTAAGTGTCGTCGTAGGCCTACTTTCTTATAGTGAAAAAAAAAAGTAAAATTTATTTCTTGAGGGGAGGGGGTAAAAATATAAAAAAAAAAAATTTGGGCAACTAAGTAAATTTCTAGATAAGTTGTGTTGAGATCCTTTTGTTTTGGTGAGTTTCATGGGTTGTATTTGGGTTGCTTAATGTGTCAGAATGGGCTGCAAAAAATAATGGATTAACTTTGGACTCAACCCAAATTGACTGATGAGCTAAAAATTTTGTAGCCTAACCCATTAATCTCTGGGCAGGTTGGACTCAAATTGCCACTCCTAGGGCCATGCAACGGTAATGGGGCAAGGGTCATATCTAATCTAAGATCCGATGGACCAAAAGTTTTGGATGGTTGCCACGTGTATAGTCAGTCAAATTAGGGGTATGTTTGTTTGAATTGTAAGAGAGGAGGGGTTCTTTTGATCCAATAGTATGATGAATGATACTTCTAAATAATTTTAAGTAATAGAGGAATATATCATACCCTCTTTAGTTAAGTATATCCTGCAAAAAATTGAATTGCAATTCCAGAAAAAAGTGGTAGATAGCAGAAAGATGAACATTGCTTATCTGAAGAGAGTTTGTATAAAATAATGTGTTGGTCATGTTTCTGACAAATTAATCAAAGTGATCTTTAATACTATACTACTAGCATTCATGTCGTTCTCCTATGAAAATAATTTAGTTGAAGATTGTTGTGTCATAATGTAAATACATTTAATAAAAGAGAGTTGCTATTCGGCCAAACTCAGCATGGCCCAACAATGACCACACTGGTGAAATATCAGTAAAGCCCTTCATTTCACATTTGGCTTAATGGTCATTTTTCCCTCCAAAATATTTTCCTCCAAAATTAGTTAATAAATATTGATTATCCCAAAATATTGATCCCATAAATCATAATTCTCTTATGGGAAGATCAACCAACTTCGTATGTATACCTATACTATTACGTATTTATTTTATTTTTAAATAAAATTCATACGGGTGGGAATATCAAAAGCCTTCGTATATGTATAAAAATACTATAACGTATTTAAATAAAATATATAATTTATATGGCGGGAAGATCAAAAGTCTAGTATCTATACATAATATTATTTTTTATACGGTATACAAACTTATAATAGCCCGTTGATGAGGTGGTTGTCAAATATCCCATTGATGAGGTAGATGTCAAATAGCGATTTATATAATAGTTGTTTATATTAAGGTCATTCGTATCGGTCTATAGCTACCATATAAGTCCATTGACTAATATGGTTGTAGTCATATAACATATGCTAATTATATCGTTGTGATTCATAGTAATATCGACTGCTTGTATAATAGCTAGTTATATTAATTTCATTCATTAAGGTCATTCGTATCGGCATATAGCAATCATATAAGTGCATTGACTAATATGGTTGTAATCATATAACTTATGCTAATTATATCGTTGTGATTTTAGTAATATCGACCGTTTATATAATAGTCATTTATATAATATAATTTATTATGGTCATACGTATCGGCCTATAGCAACTATATAAGTCCATTAACTAATATGGTTGAAGTCATATAACCTATAATAATTATATCGTTGTGATTCTTCGTAATATCGACCGTTTATATAATAGCTATTTATATTAATTTCATACATATCGGCCTATATCAACCACATAAGTTCATTCACTAATATGGTTCTAGTCATATAACCTATGCTAATTATATCGTTGTGATTCTTGGTAATATCGACAGTTTATATCATAGCCTTTATATTAATTTCATATATATCGGACTATAGCAACCATATAAGTTTATTCACTAATATGGTTGTAGTCATATAACCTATGCTAATTATATCGGTGCGATTCTCAGTAATATCGACCATTTACATAATAGCCGTTTATATTAATTTCATACATATCGGCTTATAGCAACCATACAAGTCCATTCATTAATATGGTTGTAGTCGTCATACAACCTATGCTAATTATGTCATTCTGATTCTTAGTAATAACCACCTTTTAATAATAGTCATTTATATTAATATCATACATATCGGCCTATAGCAACCATATAAGTCCATTGACTAATATGGTTGTAGTCATATAACCTATAAAAATTATATCGTTGTGATTCTTAGTAATATTGACCGTTTATATAATAGCCATTTATATAATTTAATTCATTATGGTCATACGTGTCGAGCCTATAGTGTGATGACCCGGTTCCGGTCGATCGTTTTAAGAATTAATGCCCTGATCCCCCATTAAATGCTTTCCCCAAGTCTATTTCTACTAATTTGAATTGTTGGGACGTTCGGTTTTGAGTTTCGGAGAATTTTGGGACACTTAGCCCCCTAAATGAGAGCTTAAGTGTTGGAAATTTTCCTGTAATCAGAACAGTGTGAAGATGGCCTCGGAATGGAAATCAAATGGTTCCTTTAGCTCCGTCAGGTGATTTCGGAGTTGGGAGCGTGTTCGGAATGTGTTTTGGAGGTCCGTAGCTAATTTAGGCTTGAAATGTCGAAGTTTGATTTTGAAGTTTCCGGTCTGATAGTGAGATTTTGATCTGAGGGTCGGAATGGAATTCCAAAAGTTGCAGTAGTTCCGTCATGTCATTTGGGATGTGTGTGTAAAATTTCAGGTTATTCGGACGTGGTTTGGTTAGGTTTTTTATCGAAAGCGTATTTTGAGAGAATTTGAAATTCTTAGGCTTAAATCTTTGATTAATTCGAGTTTTCGACATTTTTTTAGGTGGTTTAAGGATTGGTACAAGTTTGAATGATGTTATGGGATATGTCGGTAGGTTTGGTTGAGGTCCCGGGAGCCTCGAGTGTGTTTCGGATGCTCAATGGGGCATTTTGGAGTTATTCAAAATTGCAGATTTTTGCTTCAGCTGTTGCAGACCAATTTCCTTCTTCGCATTCGCGTTGCATCTCCTGCGTTCACAAAGCTCTAACTTTTCCCCCTTTATGTTCGCATGAAGCCTTCTGCGTTTCCGAAGCTTCACCTTTTCCTCCTTCGCGTTCGCAGCCAAGCCATCGCATTCGCGTAGTTCTATTTGGCCCTGAGAGTTGTGCCTATTTTCTTCATTGCATTCGCATTCACTGTGTCGTGTTCACGTAGCTTTGTCATCCTAGGCCTTCGTGTTCGCGTACTGCTCCTCGCGTTTGCGAAGGGCATTTTGGCAGCCTTCATTTTTCCTTCTTCGCGAACTCGTGACTTCCTCCGCATTCGCGATGCATTAAGTACCTGGGCAGTATAAACATTTCAAAATCCGAGGGTTAGCTATTTTTACCAAAACTCAAGCTTGGGAGCCTGGATCTGAGAGAGATTTCAAGGGATTTTTAGGGGCAACGATTGGGTAATGATTTTAAACTCCTTTTTGCTTGTAACCCACGAATCTAAGCATGAATTCCCCTTTTAATTTCAGATTTTGAATGAAAAATTAATAAAACTTTATGGACCAAATTATTGAGTTTTGAGTGGGGGTTTGACCTCCGATTTGAGAGATTTTTATATGGTTAGACTCGTGAGAGTACGAGGTTTCTGAAAATGTTAATTTCATCTGATTCTAAGATGAAGGCCTGAGGGGAATTTTGGTTATTTTACCTAATTTCGCATCTTAGCTTTGAATTAAATCGTAGAATCAGTTGCTTGAGATGTTATTTATGATGTGTAATTGAATTTAATAGATTTGGGCCATTTGGAGTCGGATACTCGTGGCAAACGTGAGATTTCAAGTTGATTTTGTAACGACCCGACTGGTCATTTCGAGTCCTAGCATGTCGTTCAGCAGTCAGAGGCCATGAGCAGGTTCATTTCAAGTGTTATGACTAGTACGTGTGGTCGGAATTGAATTTCGGGAAGTTTGGAGTTGGTTTGAGAAGAGAATTCTCATTTGAGAAGCTTAAGGTTGAAAGAATGAACTAGGATTGGATTTTTGAGCAAACAACCTCGGAATCAAGATCTGAAGGTTCCAGCAGGTTCGTATGATGATTTCGGACTTGGGCGTATGCCCAGATCGAGTTTTGGATGACCCAGGAGCGTTTTGGCGCCTATTGTGGAAGTTAGCATTGGAAGAAATTTCATAAATTTGGTTTGAAGTGCATTTCAGTGTTATCGATGTCCGTTTGGAATTCCGAGACTAGGAGTAGCTCCGTATGGTAATTCTAGAGTTGGGGGCTCGATCGGAAGTGAATTCGGAGATCCGTAGGTAATTTTGTAACCATTTGGCTAAAGATAGAAATTTGAAGGTTTTTTAGGAGTTTGACCGGAGGTTGACTTTTTGATATCGGGGTCGGGATTCAATTTCGAAAGTTGGAGTAGGTCCGTAATGTCAAATATGACTTGTGCGCAAAATTTGAGGTCAATCGGACGTGATTTGATAAGTTTAAACATCGGAAGTAGAAGTTGGAAAGTTCAAAGTTCATAAAGCTTGGATTGGAGGTCGATTGATGATTTTAGTGTTGTTTGATATGATTTGAGGCCTCTAGCAACTCCGTAATGTGTTTTGAGACTGGTTGGTATGATTGGTTGGGGTCTCGGGGGTCTCGGGTGGATTCCGGGTGGTTAACGGATAAAAAATGGGATTTTTGGGAAGGATGAATTTGCTGGTTACTGGTATTTCCGCTTCTGCAGAAAGGGGACCGCAGAAGCGGCCCCGTAGAAGCGGTAGAGGGAGCCGCAGAAGCAGATTTGATCGAGGGTTCAAGGACTGCAGATGCGGTCAAGGTTCCGCAGAAGTGGGACCGCATCTGCGGAAGTGGTTATCGCAGAAGCGAAAAAGGGGGCGGTCAGGGATGATCGCAGAAGCGCACCTGCGGAACCACAGGAGCGGTCCAAGGTCCGCAGGTGCGGAAATGACTGGAGCAGTAAAGTTGATTTAAATCGTGGGTTGAGTTCATTTCTCCCATTTCTTTATGGCTTGGGCGATTTTTGGGGAGCTTCAAGAGAGGAATTTTGTCGTCAATGTTAAGGTAAGTTATCCCCATCACTTTTGAGTTAAATATATCAAATTTTATGTATGGGTTTAAGCATGAAAATTAGTGTAAATTTGAGGTTTTGGTGGAAAACCTAGAAAATTATATTCTTGGAACTTAGCCACGATTTTGGGTATGGAATTTAGAGAAAATTATATATTTGAGTTCCTAAGGTCATGAGTAACCTTTATCTTCGAGAAATTTCGGAATCCGGGCACGTGGGCTCGAGGGCATTTTGGTCATTTCACTAAGCGAAGTTGGAAATTTGCATAATTTGAATTGTTAACAAGTATTTGAGCATGTTCTCATTAGTTTGTCGTTAATTGGCTAGTTTTGGTGCATTGTGCGTCGGTTCAATCTTTCGGAAGAATGTAGATAGCCGGTTTTGAGTCTTCGGAGCGAGGTGGGTCTCCTCTCTAATCTTGTGAGGGGGAATTTACCTCATAGGTGAGTGAAATTGGTTATGTGCT
>MU692976.1:78751-100567 GCA_026770625.1 Nicotiana glauca
TCGGCAGATTAATAGATGCATCTATAGGCGCGCCGTCGACCCTCGGCAAGTGCACATTTATTTTTATTGGATCGGGCCATCGCCTCGGTGTGATTTGCGCATGCTTGTATTGCTGCCTGGACTTATTTAAGTTGTTACATGCCTCATTCTGTCTCGAGATCATTTTGTTAATAATGAAAAGAAATCTAGAAAAATTTCCTATGAAAGAATTATGTGTTTACTTGTTTCCTCTATCTGGATTAAAATCATGTTTATAAAATAAATCCACTGCTTAATATGTATATTAATGATAAATAATTATTGGACTATTAGAGAGTATCAAGTTGACCATCTCGTCTCTACCCCTTCGGGATTAGGCGGGATACTCACTGAGTACACGTTGATTATGTACTCATACTATACTTCTGTGTATTTTTGTTGCACAGGTATATATATACCTCTAGCAGCCTACTGGGCGTAGCAGCATGGATGACTCTAGGACTAGGTGAGCTGCATTGTTCGAGACGACCCGCAGCTAGTGTAGTTCCCTCCAGTATTTTCTTATTATTTATTCCCTGTCCACTGTATTTCGGACATATATTGTATTTTATTTTTCATATCGATAGTTGCTCATGCACTTGTGACACCGGGTTTCTGAGATGGTTTCAAAGGAATTTTGCTAATTATTTATTGTTTAATTTGAATTAAAGTAATGATTGTTTTTAATTGTGAAAAATAGAAGGAGAAATCTTGGATTTTCAAAAGTATTAAAAGAGGATTAATTATTAATTTAGTTGTTGTTGTTGTTATAATAATAAGGGTTGAGTACTGTGAGGAAGGGGGATGGCAAAAGGCAACAGGGAAATCCATACGTAGGAATAAAGAGAAAAGGGGAGAAAATGTAATAGATATTCTGAATGGCTTCAACATACTAGCTGAATCTGGTCTGCAAATAATGAATCTAGGACAATGGGGAGAAGGAACAAATGGACAAAGAAGACTAGGAGAGGTGGATGGATACACACAACCTTTGTTTATCCCAATATGAGGCTGATTACATGGAATATTAGGGGTCTAAACAAGATCCCAAGACAAAAGAGGTTAGGAAGTTTATAAGAAGCAATAAAGGTAGTATGATGGCAATTCTAGAACATAAGGTGAAAGAACAAAAGGCTAATCAAACTATGAAGAAAATTACTACAGATTGGAAATGGGCAGCAAACTATGAATTTAGTAGTAAAGGGAGAATATGGATAGTATGGGATAGGAAGGAAGTAGAACGTGTAATCAAGGAAAAAATAGAACAATTTATGCATGCTAAGGTACTGATAAAGGACATGAATATGAGGTTTGATTTTACAGCTGTATATGGACTACATAATGTGGAGGATAGAAGGAAATTGTGGATGGACCTACTAAAAATAAAGAGTAATATTTAGGAGGCATGGTTAATCATAGGGGACTTTAGAAGGGCTAAGGATGATCGGACAATAGGGAACCCTGTGCAGGAAATAGAGGTGAAGGATTTCAATAACTTTGTTGATGATGCTATGCTGACTGAAATGATAATAAATGGTAGAGAATTCACCTGGACAAATGGGCATACATATAGTAGAATTGATATGGCTTTAGTCAATGATAAATGGATGCTGACAATGGCTTACCTAGAGGTATGGGTAATGGATCCGAGGTGCTCAAACCACCTTTGAACATTACTTTTATAGACAGAGAAGAAGCAGGGACTAAACCTTTCAAGTTTCTGAATCATCTTGCTAATCATAAAAACTTCCTAGAGATAGTGAGCATAGCTTGGACAGGAGGATGGGCAGGGGATAAAATAAAAGATGTCTGGGAGAAATTGAAAAGGGTAAAGATAGCAATGAAGAAGTTAAATGCTGAGGAGTACAATGCTATAGGAGGAAAGATTGAAAAATGTAGAGAACATCTGTGTATATTGCAGGAACAAATAAGAAAGCAAGGCCAACCAAGTACTATGATAACAGCTGAAAAATAGACAAAGCTACAACTGGATAAATGGCTAAGGGTGGAAGAAAGTATTCTAAAATAAAAATCAAGAATACATTGGCTGAAAGAGATGGAAACAATGCCTACTTCTATGCTAGTACGAAGAACAAAAACTCCCAAAATAAGATACAAAAGCTGACAAGAAATAATGGCACAGTGACACAAACAAAACAGGAGATGGAGGAAGAGATAATGAGCTTCTGCAAACAACTACTAGGAACAATAGTAGAAAAGATACCAGCAATTAACACAACAATAATGAGAGAAGGACCAATGGTTAACAGACACCAGCAGAGGCAGCTGATAGCAAATGTAACAAAAGAGGAAGTTCATAGAGCATTTATGAGGATTAGTGACAACAAGGCCCAGGGTTTGATGGATTCAATGCACTGTTTTTCAAGAAGGCTTGGAGGGTGGTAAGAGAAGAAATCAGTGAGGAAGTGATGCAGTTCTTCTAAGAGGGAAAGCTATATCAACCAATCAACTGTACTACAGTGACATTAATTCCTAAGGTTCCTAATCCAACTAGGGTGACCGGGTTTAGACCAATTTTTTGATGTACCATTCTCTACAAGATAATCTCCAAAATACTAACTAACAAACTGGAGGGAGTTATGAATGACATTGTAGATGAAAGTCAGTCAGTCTTCATGCCAGGAAGATTGATTAATGATAACACATTGATGAGTCATGAACTTGTCAAAGGGTATAGTAAAAAGGGTGTATCTCCCAGGTGCATGCTAAAAGTTGATATGAGGAAAGCATATGATTCAATTGAATAGGATTATATGGAGTAGGTTCTAAGGAGTATACAATTACCAGCTAAATTTGTAAATTGGATAATGATATGCATAAGAAGTGTATCATACTCCATAGTCATCAATGGGCAACATTCAGTACCTTTTAAAGCAAAGAAGGGACTAAGGCAAAGTGACCTACTATCTCCCTATCTATTTGTTCTGGCTATGGAATATCTCACAAGGCTACTAAAGACTCTAAGAAGAAACCTAGATTTTAACTTCCATCCAAAGTGTGCTAAATTGAACATAATTCAACTTAGTTTTGCTGATGACCTCTTATTGTTCTGCCGAGGGGACTATGTGTCTGTAAAGATGTTATATCAGTGCTTCTTAGAGTTTTTAAAAGCTTCAGGTTTAATTGCTAATACAGAGAAAAGTTCCATATATTTTGGTGGGGTTCGAGAAGACATTAAGCAGGAGATTCTGAATATGCTGGGTTTTACAAAAAGATCACTGCTAGTGAAATACTTGGGAGTACCTTTGAACACTAAAAGGATGATAATGATACAGTATCAACCTCTGCTTGAGAAGATAGTAGGGAGAATAAAAGCATGGACTATAAAATTCTTAACGTATGCAGGAAAAGTGCAACTTATCAAAAGTGTACTATTCTCGATACAAATATACTAATCTCAAATTTTCCTACTCCCTAAGAAGATTGTACAGCTGATTGAGAGCATTTGCAGGAAGTTCCTATGGACAGGAAATGTGGAGAATACAAAGAAAGCTCTTATAGCATGGGACAAGATATGTCTCCCAAAGGCAGCAGGTGGTTTAAACTTGATGGACATAGGCACATGGAATAAGGTTGCAATGTGCAAACTACAATGGAACCTGTGCAAGAAGAAAGACAAACCAAATGGTTCAATGGATCCATGTCTACTACAAGAAATACAACCCTGGTTGGGGGATGGTACCTAAGCAGGCTTCATGGGTAATCAAAAAAATCTTCAAAGCCAAGAAGTACTTTGAAGAAGATGGCTATTCAGAAAAAGATGTACTCAGAATGCAGCACTTCAAAGTCAAAGAGATGTACCTGAAGAAAAGAGGACAATACAACAAAGTGACATGGAGGAGGATCATCTGGAACAATGCAGGATTACCTAAATGGATCTTCGTGGGATTCCTGGCAGCTCATAAACGACTTCAAACGAGAGATAGACTGAAAGCTTGGGGATGTGTTGAAGAAGAGACATGTCCATTGTGCAAAGCAGAAGCAGAGAACATAGACCATATATTCTTCATGTGCCCGTTCTCAATGAAAATATGGGCTGCTATGCTCAGATGGATGAAAATAGATAAACCAGTTATGGATTGGAATCACGAGCTAACATGGGCAGAATAATATTGTGGTGAAAAAAGTGCAAAGCCTGAGATTTATAAAATGGTGTTGATTGGAAGCATATACTACATTTGGCAAGAAAGGAACTCAAGAATCTTCAAAGAAGTAGAAAGCAATGCTGAAGCAATCACAAGAAGCTTAGTGCAAGACATCCATGGCAGAGGAAACGCGAAGAAATATTTGGGAAAAGGTTGAAAGAGTTGAATTCATATCCTATTATTTAGACTAATGTATAGAAAAGGATATAGGAAGTATAGAAAGAAGTAGTAGCTTAGTCTGGGATGAATGTCCAGAACAGGCTACAAAACAAGAATTGTAAAGTTGTTACTTGGTAATAAAAAAATTTAATTATTAAAAAAAAATCATATTTTTTTAGTATACTATGTGTATTTTTTAGTTTATTTCGTTTAATTGGTATAGTATATATATATGAGTATAGATTGCTTTATGAAAAATAGTGTAGCATGCATGTATAAATGTGAAAGAAGCATGGGGAAAGTAAGACAATTAAACTAATGTGAGAGAATTGGAGGAAAAAAATTAAATTAAAAAACAAATCTGCTAAGGGGTATATCTGAAAAACGAAAATGCTTAAATATCCATTTTGCCCTCAAAAGTCCTGCGAAGTTACTATAATACCCCATTCTGGACATTTGGGCCATTCTTAGTTTGTCCAAATATATTTTTCCCGTGAATAAAAATCAAATGAAGGAAGATGGTAGTACAAGAGATGAACACAAACATTTAATTTGTGTATTTATCATCTGAAGCAATGACCTCAATATCTCAACCGTCTCAATTACTGTTTGCATTTATTTGATCTTAGGGTCACCCAAACTAATATGTTGCTCCCCACCTTTCCTGCCCTTTCTTTTTTCATTGTTCAAATTCATCCAATCTCGTGTATTTGTACGCGAAAATTTGAGCAAAAGGTGTCAATGTATTTATGATAAGTGATCAATTGGATCTAGAATAAGACTTAACTTCCTTTCATTGGGATATTCACGAAAAAGATCAAAATATAAAATAATATCTTTTACAAAGCTGAAGTCATGAACAAAATACGTTCTTCCTCAAGATCAAACTCGAAATGCGACTGGATACTTCTTGATAATTATATATTTCAAGAAAAACTCCACACAATGCTCGACTTTTATGAATATCTAATACGGCGTTTCAGGAAGGTCCGTGTAGAAATATGTTGATTCAACCCTCGAATCACATAGAAAAATCAGGGGAACAAATAGAATTAAACCTACAAAGATTCATCAATAAAATTATTTTTCTCAAAAAGAAAATTAATATTTATTTTATATCATTTTTAAACAATAAATCTTTAAAAATGTATTCGATCGAATATTGTTCGTAATATGGAATGACACCTTTTGCTAAAGAGTATCTCTGATCAAGGCATCACCAATCTCACACCACACTGAATTTATCGACAGATTTGTCATAAATAACATCTTTGACCTAATTATAACACCACATGCATATACGTCGTGGTATCATCACATTGATTATACTTTGTGTTTATAATTATAATATTGACATGGAACTACTACTTGCACACTATCAACCCTTTAATACTCTTTAATGTACAACACGTTACTCCGCCATTGTTGGTACATATATATATGGAGCTGCGCACCTCATATATATATTACTCAACCCTACAATATTCATTACAAATTGAATACTTCGGTTTGCATCACAATTATATCTTTACTAAGATAATTTTCTGATCGTGTACGTATTCTGAAATTGTTAGGTGGTGTAAGAAACTTGATCACAAAAGAGGTTGACGGGTCTTAAGGTGCATTAAATAAGTTTTTAAGATTTAAAAAATAAAATGATCTTTAGGATTTCACAAGGATTGGACTTTTCAACTTTCTATTTAATTGAGGAAAAGAGAAGTTAAAATATAGTAGTACTATATATTCCAGAGTCATTTGATGTGGAACAACTTTTACCAGCTTTTGTGGGCATTCAAAAGGGCAGTGGTCCAATATTTTTTTTTTCCTAGGAATCTTTTTACAAATAGGTAGCTGGATTTAGAGATAATTTTATTCATGGTCATTGAACTTTTGTAATTGTTACCCAAAAATTTTTTTTTTTTTGGGTTACGTAAAAATCATTCAACTTTGTGTTTATTACACAGAAGTTATTTTTCTTTCTTTTGTTACACAAACATCATTTTACTTTGCTCTAGTTATTACAAATGTCACATTTTTACTTGAAAAGTCTATTATGTCTTTGATATTATATAAACCTTCATATTATGTAATACTTTCTATATTATATACTATATAATATTTTTTTAACTATGTATTTATTTATTATTTTTATAATATATTCATATATTTAATTTTTTCTTAACTTTAATTTTCAAGATATATTAGTATTGTTAAAAACAACTTTTTTCATCAATTTTGTTTTTTGAATTTAATTGACCGACCAAAGTTGATCGATAATTTTCGGCCATCTTTTATTGGTATGCCTTCCGACCTTCAAAATACTAATCACACGTTAATGGTCGCGTTTTGGACTATTATTGGCCATTATCGACTAACTTTAGTTGATTTTTTTGGACGGTTTTTTCCGAATTTCTAGTAGTGTAATTTTCCAAATAACTAATTACCCAAGTAAATCCCAAAGAAAATATCCCCAGTTAAATTCGCATGTAGTACCTAGGAACTTTCCTTCAGATTAACATATGATTTGTTCTGTATTTTCTTTGTTTGTTTTCCTGCGAATTCTTTCACAGAAATATACTTGCCGATTTATTTCTCTACTAATATATATTAAAGTTACTGTCTACCTGAGACTGTCCCTTGGCCCATAGGTCCTGACACAAGGTTAGAATTCTATCCCTTCCAGAGTAGTATCTCACTGGTGGCTCGGGCCCCCTCGGAAGGAGGCCTTCTTCGCCTTCCACCTAAGCTTGATAAATTTAATAACGCTATTAATATATTTTAAAAATTAACGTTAAGAAAAAATTAAATATACGAATATATAATAAAAATAATAAATAAAATACATAGTTAAAAATATATTATATAGTATATAATATATATAAGGTATTATATAAAGATGAAGGTTTATATAATATCAAGGGCATAATAGATTTTTCAAGTAAAAATGTGATTTTTGTGACAACTAGAGCAAAGTAAAATAATTTTGTGTAACAAATGAAAGAAAAGTGACTTTTGTTTAATGAACACAAAGTTGAATGATTTCTACGTAACAAAAAAAAGTAACTTTTGGATAATAAACAAAAAAGTTCAATGACCATAGATAAAATTAACTCCTGGATTTACTGTTATACATGTCCAAACCGGTATACATATACTCCCTCTATTTTAATTTATGTGAACCCATTTGACTGGGCACAGAGTTTAAGAAAAGAGAGAAGACTTTTGAACTTGTGGTGTAAAATGAAGCACATATATTTTGTGTGGGTATAAATCATTGCAAAAAGGTAAATTATTTCCAAATAGGGAAATAGGTCATTCTTTTTGGCATGGACTAAAAAGAAAATAGGTTCACTTAAATTGAAATGGATGGAGTATTATATATGATTACATGCGAATTAGATATGAATTATACATATGATAGATATTTGCCTGCTATTTTTAGTTTAAATGGTTGGATTATGAATAGTTATTTAAGTTAAATTTGCATGTTGGTGGGGCCAAACTGTATTGGAAAAAATTATATTTATATATAAAAGTGATGTGTCAAGACATGTGGATCGGTCAAATGGTCAATAAATCACAATTAGTCACGAGTCAAGAGTTACAACAGACACGAGCGAAGAAGGAGGAAGAGGCACAGGAAATCAGATAACTAACACGGCGCCCGTACCTATTTACGCCATTTATATCTGAAAATCAAAAGGAATGAATCTGACTATAGAAAAGAGTGCAGATACAATATTTAGTGGGCATTAAATGCTGAATACGTTAGAGAATATATTTGGAATGTAATAATTGTGTAACGCAGCATTCAATGTCTTTAATTACTCATAATAGCCTCATTATGATTCAGGCAAAATGTATATTCTCAAAGGTACCTATAAAAGGGGAATATATAGTAAGTTGTAAGGACAGACAACACTATTGCAATATACATTGGTATTATTTGTTTTTCTTAATTATCATGTTGCTACTCAGAACTATTTCCTTTTATTCATTTTTTTGATTATCAGTAACCCGAGTTCTGCTAAATTCTATCATTAGCTAAATCTCATTTTTTGGTTAAACAAATTGGTTCCGTTGCCGGAAATCTGATAATCTATTTCTTCTTTGCTTAACTTTCCTTGTTACATCAACTATGGCAAACAATAATGATAACACTCAATAAAACCAAGAAAATCAAACAAATCAACAACTTCAGAGAAATCTGTGGGATAATAATGCATTAGTTCCTTCTCTACAAGGTTCTCCACGACGATCTCGTGAAGGCACTCCTGAGGGGTCTCATACAAATAGACAAGCTCTAAACATGAAGGAAAATCAAAGCTTACTACCAAAACTCCCTCCGCATGGGAAGAGGAGTAGCCATCCAATTGTTGATCTTGGCCTTAGGCCCCACAAACTGCACATCCGCCTTGCTGGATCCTTCCCCAGCTTCTACCATGTTGACTTCGGAAAATAATCTTTTAAAACCTTCATCTAAATCTCCATTTATACCAATCAGTGGCCCTGTAACCTTGGACAACAATTGCTTTTTGATGCTTGGTCTGACAAAAGATCGGGGCAGGCGTGGGATTGGCTTGGGAAGGACCCATGCCCTTTTCTTCATCTTCTTGGCCCGTCGCACATCCGTCGTTGTAGGCTTGAACCCCATCCCAAAGGAATCCAGATTCTTGGGCAAAGAAATCGGTTGAACAATACCCTGAAGATCAGCCCCTAAACCTTTGCCTGGCACAAACCCGTTCTTCAGTTTCTCCGAGGCTACCATGATAGTTGCAGCCGCTATTCTGGGAAGCGGGACGCTTCCACCCTCAGGAACTTTGTCCACTGAAATCGTATCGAAAACCTGGTAAACCCACTGCCCCTTGCCATCATCAGTTTCTATGAAGGGTATGATGGCATCACTTACGGCGCATGTATTGTCTTCCCCATGCACTACAATCTCTTGTCTGTCCCACTAGAACTTGACTATGTAGAAGGCACTGCTTTGGCAGCGTGAATCCACGGTCGCCCCAATAGAATATTATACGACACTGCGACGTCTAACACTTGAAACTCCATGGTGAACTCGACCGGACCAATTGTCAATTCAAGTATGATGTCACCCACTGTGTCTGTACCACCCCCATCAAACCCTCGAATGCAGATGTTGTTCTTGTGAATTCTGTCACTATCAACCTTTAGCTTGTTCAAGGTGGACAACAGGTAAATATTGGCACTGGACCTATTATTGATCAATACTCGAGTGACTGCCGAGTCTTCACACTTCACGGTCAAATAGAGAGCTCTATTATGTTCTGTACCCTCCACGGGCAACTCATCGTCAGAAAATGTCACCCGGTTCACCTCAAAAATCTTGTTTGCTATTTTCTCCAGATGGTTCACAGAAATCTTATCCGGCACATGGGCTTCGTTCAGAATTCTCATCAATGCCCGGCGGTGCTCGTCTGAATGGATTTTCAAAAATGTGGAGGCTATGGATGAAGATTTACAAAAACTTATCGCCACAACAGTCAATAAAGCTCTTCAAGCTTTTGTCAGTCAACTACCTGTTGCTCCACCCACATCTACTCCAAATAACAATACTCTAGAGAACCCTCGCTCTGGGCTAATTAATTCAGGTAGCGGAGGAACCCCCAGCGAGACACAGGAGGGAGAACCGGGTAATTTATTTAATTCTGATTTATAAAATCTAGTACTACCATTGCAGAAATAGCTCAAGGAGCAAAGCGATTGCATAGAGCAAATACTTGAGGTGTCGCCCGTGATCAAAGGGGTAGATATGGATAAGTATTCTCAACAGCCTTGGAAGCCAAGTGTTGCTCCTCTCCAAATTCCAAAGAAGTTCAAAATGCCTGATACACCAAAGTATGATGGGACAATAGACCCACGAGACCACGTTACTGCATTTACAACAGGCGTAAAGGGCAACGACCTGACTAAGCAGGAGATTGAATCAGTCTTAGTCAAAAAATTCGGTGAAACGCTCACTAAAGGAGCGTTAACATGGTATTCTCTTTTACCTAAAAATTTTATAAATTCTTTTGCTGAGCTTGCAGATTCTTTTATCAAAGCACACTCGGGAGCTCAAAATTTTGAAAAAAGAATGGAAGATATCTTCAAGATCAAGCAAGGAGACTCAGAATTGCTTAGATAATTCGTGGATAGATTTCAACGTGAAAGAATGATATTGCCACGCGTACTTGACAATTAGGCGGCCTAGCCTTCACAAGAAATTTGAATGAGAAAAGTTTAGAAGCTACGAGGCGACTCAAGGAAAGCCTCCGAGAATTTCCAGCAATGACGTGGAATGACGTATATAACAGATACATTACAAAGATGAGGATTGAAGAAGATATTATTTTACGACATAAAAAAGAAGAAAAAGTAAGCTCAAGACGTGCAAAAAATGAAAAAAGATCCGGTAAAAATAGGTATGATCCATATATGGGACTTGTATGGAGAGACTCATGATCAAAGCAGGACAATCAGAGGTACGATCACAGATCAAGGAATAAAGAATCAGGCTCGTCTTCAAGATTTGGGAATGATCGAAACACACGCGAGCCACGAGATGATGATAGGGGTCTGAAGGCAAGGTTTGGTGGTTATAATTTCAACGTAAGCATTTCTAAACTCGTAGCTATTTTAAGAAGCATGGGAGATAAGGTACGGTGGCCAAAGGAGATGCGATCAAATCCAAACAGACGAAACCCTGATCATTGGTACGAATTTCATAATGATCACAGGCATAAAACAGCAGATTGCAGGTTTTTGCAAGGTGAAATTGATTATTTGCTAATACAGGGGTATCTCACTGAGTTATTCAGTGAGAAAGACAAACAAGCATACATGAAGAATAGGCAGGAGCCTCCAAAACCACCTTCACCCAAAAGAACTATCAACGTTATAAGTGGGGGTGAAGATATCAACGGCATATCATATACTGAAACAAATAAGATTTCCAAAGTAACAATTACTCACGGGAAGCAGTTGTGGCATGTATTGGAGGAAGAAAATATTACATTCAATGATGCAGATGTTGAGGGTCTATTAACTCCACATAACGAGGCACTGGTAATATCTTTACTTGTACATGACACTAACGTGAAACGAGTTTTGATTGATCCAGGTAGTTCTGTGAGCATTATTTTGATACGAGTATTACGTAAGATGCAAGCAGAAGATAAATTGGTTCCAAAAGCGCATAATTTGTCAGGATTTGACAACTCCAGTGTTGTAACGAAAGGGGACGTGATACTTACTACATTCGCAGAAAGCGTTGTGAAAGACACCAAATTTCAAGTAGTAGATATGGAAATGGTGTCACGACCCAATTTCCCATCCGTTGGGTTTCGTGATGGCACCTAGTCTTAAGAACTAGGTAAGCCTAATAATTGTGGAATAACAATCACGAATAATAACATTTAAAATTCTTCTGAAATAGAATTCTTACACAATTAACATCTTCCCAATACTCGGTAGTACAAGTCATAAGCTCTATACAGTTTTTCGCTACCATTTCTAAACACAACCGTAAGGAAATAAGTACAATAGTGAGAATATAAAATAAGAAGGTGACTCTGAAGCCTGGGAATGCTTCAACAGGGCTACCTTGAGTCTCCTCGGCAAGAATCCACACAGCTACTAGCGAACAAAACCTGGATCTGCACAAAAGAGTGCAGAGTGTAGCATCGGTACAACCGACCCCATGTGCTGGTAAATGCCTAGTATAACCTCAGCGAAGTAGTGACGAGGCTAGGACCAGACTACCAAATAAACCTGTGCAATATAGCGCACAAAATAATAGGAAGCAGATAATAATGGTAGCAACAATGATCAAACAGTGATATAAATAGCAGGCAACAAGAACATCATAAATGTTTCTCATACGAGTGCAATCAATTAATCAAGTCCTTCAAATATAAATCTTTCGCCTATAAACCTTCAAGTAATAATCTCTAAGTTAATATGCTTTTCAATAAATATATTTCGAATATATTTCTTTCAAATAAGTACCTTCTAAGTAAGCATCTTTCGAATATAATTCTTTCGAGTAAAGGTCACCTTGTGACACCTCATTTCCTAATCATAAACAATGCAGGTCTCAGCCCACTTTCATATTTTCATGAAACCTTGTGCCCATATTTGTATCACAACCGCACGGACAACTCACGTGCCATTAAATAAAACTATAATATTTTCCCTGGCACCTTGTGCACACATATTTCTGTCTCACATTGCACAACAAAATTCTTTTTACTCAGTTCATAGGTTCCATAACCCAATACAATTAAGAATGTTCAAGGAGCCTCATTTACTTAACATATAGTAGAGTACAACTTCCAACCCAATTCGGAAATCAACAAGAAAAGATGGAGTGATTTTTAAAAATCATTTGATAAAGAAAATACCCTTTTCAATTAAAGTACAATATCGAATGAGTCATTACCTTTAATATGAGAAATCAATAAATCAAAACATAGTAGAAAATCCTTTTTAAGTAAAGTACAACCTCAAATGGTTTAAGGAAAATTTAGTTGAGAAATCAATTGAGTTAAAAATGTAACAATTGTTAAAATTTGAAGTATGGAACAAAAAAAAATAAGGCGAGGTACTGTAAACACTATGGATTCCAACACAAATGATCACCACAGTAAAGGGATCTAAATAGTTAATACAATTGAATTGTTAACAACAAGTAACACAACAAACAAAAAGTGCACGGCATCACCCTTCGTGCTTTAACACTCTCTCACCAAAACAATACACGGCATCACCCTTCGTGCTTTACACTCTTCCTCACCTAAGCAACAAACACAAGGAAAATAGGGTAAGGGAATCTATAACATTGAAATAAAATCAAGTAACAACAGACAATCAGTAAATAAACGTAAAGGACAACATAACTCAATAAGAATCAGGAAAATCAAGGACAAGTGCATGGCATCACGCTTCGTGCTTTTACTCTCGTCCTCACCATAAAAATCATTATAAATTGCACGACATCACTCTTCGTGCTTTTACTCTCATCCTCACCATAAAATCAATATAATCGGCACGGAATTGTACATCGTGCGGCACGGCATCACCCTTCGAAACGCTCAAAACAACATCCAAAACACCAGTCGGATTCAAGCCTAAGAATTCCAAAAACTCTATAACACGCTTTCGATCAAAAAGTCTGTCAAATATAAATCTTTCGCCTATAAACCTTCAAGTAATAATCTCTAAGTTAATATTCTTTTCAATAAATATATTTCGAATATATCTCCTTCAAATAAGTACCTTCTAAGTAAGCATCTTTCGAATATAATTCTTTCGAGTAAAGGTCACCTTATGACACCTCATTTCCTAATCATAAACAATGCAGGTCTCAGCCCACTTTCATATTTTCACGGCACCTCGTGCCCATATTTGTATCACAACCGCACAGACAACTCAGGTGCCATGAAATAAAACCATAATATTTTCCCCGGCACCTTGTGCTCACATATTTCTGTCTCACATTGTGCAACAAAATTCTCGTGTTACTCAGTTCATAGGTTCCATAACCCAATACAATTAAGAATGTTCAAGGAGCCTCATTCACTTAACATATAGTAGAGTAAAGCTTCCAACCCAATTAGGAAATCAACAAGAAAAGATGGAGTTATTTTTAGAAATTATTTGATAAAGAAAATACTCTTGTCAATTAAAGTACAATATCGAATGAGTCATTACCTTTAACACGGGAAAATTTTCTGGATAGAATGTTGAGTTATGAAATTCCATTTTCCATTTTTACCAAATTGGAGCTCGGGGAGAGGTTATTTTCGGGATATTTTCAGATAAAACAACGGGGTAAGTGTTTTTAACTTAATTTTGGTTAGATTACCCGAATCTATTACTAGTTTTGGCATTAAATCCGTGAATTTAGTTGGAAGATTTTGAAAACCCTCTCGCATAGATTTGAGGATTTGAGGGTCGAAATGTTATCGAAATTTAGTAATTTTGTTATAGTTAGATTGGATGAGCTTTCATATTTCGCAATTTTCATCATATTCCGATATGTGGGCCCCACGAGCAAATTTATACTTAATTTTGGATTTTTATTGAAAAATGTAGTAGTTTCCTATGAAATTGATTCTATAATTTTCGTTAACTGTATTGAATTATTTGACTAGATTTGAAGCTTCGGATGAATTCGCGAGGCAAAGGCTTGTTGGAATTTTGAATTGGTAGCAAAGCGAGGTAAGTGTTTGATCTAACTTTGGCTTGAGGGAATAGGATTAGAGTATTGTTTGCTAATTTCTAATTGTTGAGTACGGTGTATAGGCATGGTGACGAGTATCTATACATTGGTGTCTAGCATGACCGTGAGTCCTTATTTGTGCTTTCTATAATTTGGTTGTGACTCTTCCTTGTGTAATCGATGATTTCTATATAATGTGAAGAGTATGAGAAAGAATTATGATCTGTGAACTCTTTGGAGTGTTGGCTCGAATGACAAAGTAATTATTGAGTAATAAATGAAAGAAAGAGAAAGAGATGTGATTATTCCCTTGCCGGGCTGTATTCGTATATTGATTATCTCCCTTGCCAGGATGTGAAAGTTATTGTTGTTGTTCCCTTGCCGGGATTTAGCTGTTTACTTGTGTTTCCCTTGCTGGGACTTCTATTACTGTTTGTCTACCCCCTCGCCCTATTGGTTGTGATTGTTGCTTGGGTGAGGAAGAGTGATAAATCACGAAGGTTGATGCCGTGCACGATTTGAGTTGAGAATATATTAATGCACGAAGGAACATTCCGTACCATGTTTTGATTATTAATGCACGAAGGACCATTCCGTGCCATGTTTTGATTATCAATGCACGAAGGATCATTTCGTGCCATGTTTTGATTATTAATGTACGAAAGAACATTCCGTGCCATGTTTTGATTATTAATGCACGAAGGAACATTCTGTGCCCTGATTTGATTGCTGATGCACGAAGGGTCATTCCGTGTCATGATCTGTTTAATTTTTACTCTCGTTGATGTTGCAGTTGTACATTTGCACCTTCTATCTGTTAAGTTTTGATATCCATATTTGTCGTATCCCCTATAGCATGCTCCTCTCCCTCTTGACTTGTTAAATTTATGTATTCTTCTCTATTGCATATATATATTGAATTACACATGTTGGTTTTGGTAGTCCTATCTAGCCTCGTCACTACTTCGCCGGGGTTAGGCCAGGCACTTACCAGCACATGAGGTCGGTTGTGCTAATGCTACACTTCTGTCCTCTTTTGCACAGATCATAGAGCCGGAGCAGCTTTTGGACAGCAGTAGTTGATTGGGAGCTGATTTCAGTCCAGAGATTTTGAGGTAGCCTTGCTGACGTCCGCAATGGCCCGGAGTCTCTTCCATCTTTTGCTACTCATAACTATGTGTAAGCAAACTAAAACAATATTCATCATAATACTTGAAAGAAAAATCAAAGAAAAGAAGAAATATATTTTTGGTGATCTCTCACAATTGTTTTCCTTGCCAAAATACTCTCCAATACAATACATCCTCCTTTGGGCGAAGTCTAGTGTTTTAAATAGGGTTTTGGGCTAAAAATCCCGTGTTTTGCACTTAGGTCCCTGAACTTTTCCGCCCCTGCCGCGGTTTTGCCGCGGTCACGGTCAAACCGCGGCCAAACACGCTCTCTGAATCTTCAGTTATCCGCGACCATCTTCTACCGCGGTTCTGCCGCGGTCACGGTGGAACCGCGGCAGTCCTTCTTCAGACCTGGCTTGAGCTGCTTCTCGTGGTTCACTTGGAGGAATTTTACGATTGGCCTTTTTTTCTCCATATTTGATCCCATAAGTACTCCATAGCATTCTCTTGTCATACATCACCTGCAAAGCATGAAAAGCACTAATCAGAGCATTTCTTTATCACTTTTATCATCAAAACTCTACAAGAAGGTGGTTCTTTAGGGCCTAATTATAGTTAAATTCACCTATTATCAATTTCAAAAAAACAATTTCACAGAAAAATTCTTTTCTCGGGTTCTAGACCTCGGAATTCGACTCCGGGCACATACCCGAGTCCCATATTTTTCTACGAATCCTCCGGGACCGTCCAATCACGGGTCCGGGTCCGTTTACCTAAAATGTTGACCCAAGTCAACTTTAATTATTTTAAAGCCACATTTTGAAAATTTTCACAGAATTTAACATATAATCTTTTCGGCTACGTGCCCGGAATGCTCACGCAAATTGAGACAACTAAAAATAAGGTTTTTAGGGCCTCGGAAGTGCAGAATGAAAGAGAAAACAGGTGATAACCCTTTTGGTCGTCACAGTAACTAACCTCTGATACGTTGCACCTACATTCTTTAGACCAAAGGGCATTACTTTGTACAGTAAGTCCCCCTGTCTATTATGAAGGAAGTTTTTTCTTCATCTCCTGGATCCATTTTAATCTGATTATACCATGAATATGCATCTAAAAAACTTAAAAGTTCATGACCTGCAGTTGCATCAATCAATTGATCTATATGCGGTAATGGAAAAGAATCTTTCGGGCAAGCTTTATTAAGGTCAGTGTAATCTATGCAAACTCACACTTTACCGTTCTTCTTTAGAACTACAACAATGTTAGCTAACCAGTTATGATACTTTACCTCACGAATAGAACCAATTTTTAGCAATTTTTGGACTTCTTCTTAAATCACCTGATTCTTGAAAGCTCCCTGCTTTCTTTTCTTTTGCTTGATTGGAGAATATAATGGATCTTCATTTAATTTATGAGTCATCACCTCCGGTGGTATCCCTGTCATATCAGAATGGGACCAAATAAAACAATCAGCATTAGCTTTTAAAAGTTCAATCAACTTACGTTTACCTCCGAGCTAAGATTGGCTCCTTTATACACTTTTCTCTTTGGCGAATGTATAAATAAAACCACAGCCTCAAGCTCTTCTATCGTGGTTTTGATGTTTTCATTTTCTTCTGGTTCTTGAATAGTATCAGGTCTTGAATCCATATCTGTTTGACCTTGTTCAGTTGATGTTGACACCATGTTATCCTCAACTGAATTCTATAATTGCTAATTTTCCTCATCCTTGACACTTGAATTTGCCACGGAGGTGATGCTCCTGGATGTTTGTTGATCAGCCCTAATTTTACATATTCCCCATGGCGATGGAAATTTAATGACTTGATGCAAGGTTGATGGAACAACGTCTATTTCATGGATCCATGGCCTCCTAAGAATCATGTTGTAAGCAATTTGTCACGACCTGAATTTCCCACCCTCGGAAGTCGTGATGGCGCCTACTAATAGGAGCTAGGCAAGCCAAATTAATTTACTTCTTTTAGCAGTTATTGATCATTTGATAAAATCAAACATAATATGATAATGCGAAAGTCTCAATATATAATTAACTGAAGGAAAAATATGGAAGTTTAACAGAATCCTCTACCCAAGAACTGGAGTCACAAACTCACGAACGTCTAGAGAATGCTAAATACAACATCTGAATGAAAATATAACTCTGTGTGTTTTAATACAAAGGATAACAAACCAAAATAAAGATGGAAGAGACTCCAGGCCATTGCGGACGTCAGCAAGGCTACCTCAGACTCTCTGGACTGAAATCAGCTCCCAATCAACTACTGCTGTGCAAAAGCTGCTCCGGCTCTATGATCTGTGCAAAAGAGCACAGAAGTGTAGCATTAGCACAACCGACCCCATGTGCTGGTAAGTGCCTGACCTAACCCCGGCGAAGTAGTGACGAGGCTAGATAGGACTACCAAAACCAACCTGTATGTATATATATATATATATATATATATATATATATATATATATATATATATATATGGGAGCTAATTTCAGTCCAGAGATTTTGAGGTAGCCTTGTTGGCGTCCGCAATAGCCCGGAGTCTCTTCCATCTTTATTTTAGTTTGTTATCCTTTGTATCAGAACAAACAAAGTTATGTTTTTATTCAGACGTTGTATTTAGAATTCTCTAGATGTTAGTGAGTTTGTGACTCCAGTTGTTGGGTAGAGGATTCTCTTAAACTTTTGCATTTTTCCTTTGGTTAATTATATATTGAGACTTTCGCATTATCATATTATGTTTGATTTTATTAAATGATCAATAACTGCTAAAAGAAGTAAATTAATTTGGCTTGCCTAACTCCCAATAGTAGGCGCCATCACGACTTCCGAGGGTGGGAAATTCGGGTCGTGACAAATGGCTTACAACATGATTCCTAGGAGGCCATGGATCTATGAAATAGACGTTGTTCCATCAACCTTGCATCAAGTCATTAAATTTCCATCGCCACGGGGAATATGTAAAATCAGGGGCGATCAACAAACATCCAGGAGCATCAACTCCGTGGCAAATTCAAGTGTTAAGGATGAGGAAAATTAACAATTACAGAATTCAGTTGAGGATAACGTGGTGTCAACATCAATTGAACAAGGTCAAACATATGTGGATTCAAGACCTGATACTATTCAAGAACCAGAAGAAAACGAAAACATCAAAACCACGATAGAAGAGCTGGAGGCTGTGGCTTTATTTATACATTGGCCAAAGAGAAAAGTGTATATAAGAGCCAATCTTAGCTCGGAGGTAAACGTAAGTTGATTGAATTTTTAAAAGCTAATACAGATTGTTTTACTTGGTCTCATTCTGATATGACAGGGATACCACCGGAGGTGATGACTCATAAATTAAATGAAGATCCATTATATTCTCCAATCAAGCAAAAGAAAAGAAAGCAGGGAACTTTCAAGAATCAGGTGATTTAAGAAGAAGTCCAAAAATTGCTAAAAATTGGTTCTATTCGTGAGGTAAAGTATCATAACTGGTTAGCTAACATTGTTGTAGTTCTAAAGAAGAATGGTAAGTGGTGAGTTTGTGTAGATTACACAGACCTTAATAAAGCTTGCCCGAAAGATTCTTTTCCATTACCGCACATAGATCAATTGATTGATGCAACTGCAGGTCATGAACTTTTAAGTTTTTTAGATGCATATTCAGGGTATAATCAGATTAAAATGGATACAGGAGATGAAGAAAAAACTTCCTTCATAATAGACAGGGGGACTTACTGTACAAAGTAATGCCCTTTGGTCTAAAGAATGTAGGTGCAACGTATCAGAGGTTAGTTACTGTGACGACCCAAAGGGTTATCACCTGTTTTCTCTCTCATTCTGCACTTTCGAGGCCCTAAAAACCTTATTTTTACTTGCCTCAATTTGCGTCCGCATTCCGGGCACGTAACCGAAAAGATTATATGTTAAATTCTGTGAAAATTTTCAAAATATGGCTTTAAAATAATTAAAGTTGACCTGGGTCAACATTTTAGGTAAACGGACCCGTGATTGGATAGTCCCGGAGGTTTCGTAGAAAAATATGGGACTCGGGCATGTGCCCGGAGACAAATTCTGAGGTCTAGAGACCGAGAAGAATTTTTCTGTGAAATTGTTTTTCTGAAATTGATAATAGGTGAATTTAACTATAATTAGGCCCTAAAGAACCACCTTCTTGTAGAGTTTTGATGATAAAACTAATAACAAAATGCTCTGATTAGTGCTTTTCATGCTTTGTAGGTGATGTATGACAAGAGAAGGCTATGAAGTACTTTTGGGATCAAATATGGAGAAAAAGAGGCCAATCGTAAAATTCCTCCAAGTGAACCACGAGAAGCAGCTCAAGCCAGGCCTGAAGATGGACTATCGCGGTTCCACCGCGACCGCGGCAAAACCGCGGTAGAAGATGGTCGCGGATAACTGAAGATTCAAAGAGCATGTTTGGCCGCGGTTTGACCGCGACCGCGGCAAAACCGCGGCAGGGGCGGAAAAGTTCAGGGACCTAAGTGCAAAACACGGGATTTTTAGCCCAAAACCCTATTTTAAACACTAGACTTCGCCCAAAGGAGGATGTATTGTATTGGAGAGTATTTTGGCAAGGAAAACAATTGTAAGAGATCACCAAAAACATCTTTCTTCTTTTCTTTGATTTTTCTTTCAAGTTTTATGATGAATATTGTTTTAGTTTGCTTACCCATAGTTATGAGTAGCTAAATCCTTTGTCTAAGGTTTTGATGGAACCTATTGGGGGATGAACTTCTTGTTTATGTGAATACAAATTGCTAGTTTCAATCTCTAGTTGTTCAACTATGTGTTTGTTGTAGTTAAT
Organism: Nicotiana glauca; assembly: GCA_026770625.1. Lineage (NCBI taxonomy): Eukaryota > Viridiplantae > Streptophyta > Magnoliopsida > Solanales > Solanaceae > Nicotiana > Nicotiana glauca. The sequence goes on from MU692976.1 coordinate 99,270, forward strand.
TGACAGGATCCTCAATTAGTTGTGCCTATTTAGTGTGTATAATTCGAGAGAGAGTGCATATTTAGGTAATTGTTGAGCAACACCACTCCCAAAGTATATGAGGGATCAATAACCGAGGGTTTAAAGGCGGGATTAGGGATAACGAAGCCTTGGGTGTAATCTAAAGTGAACCGTGTTAAATAAAGCAAGCTTGTGTATCTAGGGAGAGTGCAACTAGTAAATTACTATGATTACTCGGGAGAGATTTACGGTAAGAAGAGCGTTCATGATTGATAGAGACGTGTTGGTAAATTTGTATGAAGCATAAACAGAAGGAAATCCATCAATAGGGGAAATCATTACCTTAGCGTTTTCTCATTATTGTTTACAACCTTAGCACCCCTAGTTTACAGCTGTTTGTTTCCTTGTAATTTTAGTTATTAAAGACACCATCAACTGTGATTCTCAACGTTTGAGAAATTGATTCTAAAGAGTTTAGTAGGTCTAAAGATAGTTATTGATACGTTAATTCCCTGTGGGATTCGACTCTGGGCATAATACCCCGAATTATATTTGCAACGCCCGCTTAGTCTTTTCATAGATACAGTTGAGCGTGATCAAATTTTGGTGTCGTTGCCGGGGAGTTAACAGAATTATCAATTACCATTGATAGAAATACAAAAATTCTTAGTGTAGTCAGTTTTCTCTCTACCCAATTTTTCATTGAAATTTTGACGGTTGTTGATCTGGTCGCACAGGTGTATGCCTAGAAATTGTACGAGGACTGGAGAAGTATTTGAAGGACTCTCAGACCCCGAGAAAACATTCCGGACATTGAACCGTGCCAAAAAAAGACTTCAACAATCCTAACAAACACACAAACTCGAAATTGACATGGGAGACGTAAACGACCCCAACAGAAACGTCAGGAATGAGCAAGCTGTCTTAAATGCCAGAGAAGTGGCACCTCCTGTGCCTGAGGGTGCACTATATGACTTGTCACAACCCACAACTGACAATCTGGACACTGCCATTGTTGTGCCCGCAATATAAGCTGAATCGTTCCAGATCACAAATAACATGCTGCACTTGTTGCAAAACAAGGGACTCTTTTCTGGGACACAAATAGAAGATCCTCAGCAGCACTTGAATAACTTCCTGTCTATCTACAAAACTCAAAGGCAGCACAACGTGACTCCAGAAGCAATCAGGCTGTTATTGTTTCCATTCTCAATGACAGGAGCTGCTCAGGTTTGGCTAAACTCACTCCCCATAAACTCTATAGAAACTTGGGATGAGTTAGTCAAGCAATTTCACAA
>MU692976.1:129411-171143 GCA_026770625.1 Nicotiana glauca
CGCGATATGTGAGTTAATTGTTTAACAAGCGAAATGGATATTGAACTGGGCAAACGAGCTCCGAATTGAGTTTCAATTGAAGGGTTGTGTTCGTATTATTATTTGTGACTCATAGGACAAGAATCGTCTAATTCCGAGTTCGTATGATGGAGTTAGAGCCATTTTTGTGAAAAATGACTGTGCTGCAATTAATTGGCTGCTGGTGTAATTTGTAGCAGCAGTGAACAGTACCCGCGCATGAACAGTAACCGCGAGGGGTGAACAGCGCAACGTGTGTGAACAGTGATTCTGCGTGAACAGTGATTCCGAAAATTAAATCTGGGCAGTGTTATTTTTATCCGAAAAATTTAACATTTTAGCCATATCTTGAGTTCTAGAGCTCCGATTGAGGTGATTTTCGCGGAGTTGTTCTCGTCTCAACAAGGGGGTTAATATCTGACCTTTCTTTTTTATGTTTCTCCATGATTATTTCTGTTGGTTTCTATTTTTATCCGTATTTGGATGGTAGAAATTAGGATTTTGAGCCCCAAAGTTAAAAAAATGGTAAATCCTTGATTTGAGGGCCGATTCATGGACGAAATTGGATGATTTTCTGGATATACACCATATGAGTTATGGGTAATATTTATTTTTAAAAATTTTCAGAATCTGAGACGTGGAACCCGAGGGGTATTTTGGTCATTTTATATAATTTCGCGTATTTTAGAATTTAATTGTAGAATCGATTACTTGAATTATTCTTTACATTTTACAATTTAATTGAATAGATTCGAGCCATTTGGAGTCGAATATTCATGGCAAAGGCGTGGTTTTGGGTTGACTTGCACTTGTTCGAGGTAAGTGGCTTGTCTAACCTTGTGTGGGGGACTTTATCCCTTAAGATATGAAATTGGTAATTTAATACCTTGTACGTGAGGTGACGAGCGCATACTTGAGCTAATTGTTGAAAATCCGAATTTTACTTAAAAATACTTGAGTTGAGTTTCTTTCGTATTTGCTTTATCCTACTTGTTATTATAGCCTGTGCTAGTATAGAGAAGCATGTTTAGTGGACTTACTTGCCTATTTGCTTAAACTGCCTTGTTTACACTCTATGAAGCATATTAGGCTAGAATCTACTATTATTTGCCATGAGTTTGGTAATTATTTGATATTTTGAGATGTTGTTGTATTGATGTACTTCCCTTCTGAATATTCTCTGATTGTGGTTGCGCGCCAAGAATTAATTGTTGAATTTTATTGTTGTGCTTCAATTTCTCAATATTTCTCTGAACTTGGTTGTGTATTTACATTGGGACTATGGATGTGGGATTTCGGGAGATCCCCCCTTGTTTGTTTACTTTGGGACTACGGGTTCGATTCCCGGGAGATCCCCCTGCACATTTATATTTGGGACTACGGGTTCGATTCCCGGGAGATCCCCCTGCACATTTATATTTGGGACTACGAGTTCGGTATCCCGGGAGATCTCCCTGTACAATTATATGGAACTACGGCAATGCAGCCGGTAGATTCCCCCAGTACTGAGTATTTATATTTGGGACTACGGGTTAGATTCTCGGGAGCTCCTCGCACAGATTGATGAAATGAGATATATTTATACGGTGGACTACGGGACGGTATTCCGGGAGCTCCTCGCATAGATTGATAAAAGGACTACAGGACGGTATCCTAGGAGATCCTCATTTTTGGTACTGGTATTGAGCTGTCTACTATGTGTTATCTTATTTTCGATGTATTGATTGTTGTTTGTGCAGTCCGGTCTAATTTATAATTGTATATCATTATTCCTGCTTATCTCATACTGTTGTCAGCCTTATTATTATATTTGTCTCAGTAGAGCCCTGACCTTCCTCGTCACTACCCAACCGAGGTTAGGCTTGGCACTTACTGAGTCCCGTTGTGGTGTACTCATGCCTCTTCTGCGCATGTTTTTCATGTGCAGATCCAGGTACCTTCGGTCAGGCGCGCTATCAGTGATCCAGGAGCGATATTCAGAGACTTTGAGGTATATCTGCCATGACCGCAGACCAGGAGTCTCTATCTTATTCCAGCTGTAATATTTGATTTCCCTTTTCTTCGATTGTGTAGACATTCCAGAGTTAGAGCAGTGTATTGTATTTCTGTTAGCCTGTGGTTTCCGTGAGATTCCGGGTTTTGGGATTTCTGTTTCAGAATTTGTAGAGTTAAAGTATATGTGCCAAGTGGCAAGTAGTATACTTACTGAAGTTATTTAACTTTTGACTTAATATTTCCGTATTGGTTGTTAATTCCACATTGTTAGGCTTACCTAGTTGTTGTGACTAGGAGCCGTCATGATGTGTTCACAATTGGTGAATTAGGGTCGTGACAGTTTTCCTGGTAAGGTTTTTAATGAGGCAGCAACCAATACATATTATAAATAACTATGTACATCCCAATATTTTTTTTGTAAGTTCTTAATGAGGCATATTATCTTATATGGACATCCAAGGGGGAGTGTTATGAATAATTTGTACATTGGATATTACATTGGATGCTACATTGGATACTACATTGGATGCCCATATTGTGAATAGTTGAAAGATTAAATTTCCTATTTTATGTCAATCATCTTTACTTTTTATGCCTATAAAACTCTTCTCCCTTCTTTCTATCTCTTCTTATTTACATTTTACTGCATTGCTTTTATTATATATATATATATATATATATATATATATATATTAAAATGAGGCCCCCTAATTTGGAGGCCTAAAGCAAGTGCCTTGCATGCTTTACCATAGAGCCGGCAGTGAATTTTCACTCATCATTTGAGAAAATAACGAACAATTTTCTTACTTGGCAGTTACATTACATAGTCTTCTACTAAAGATAGAACAAGTAAACATACCTTAAACCCACCAATACAATACATGCTACTTTTCCAACATCACCCTTTAGCTAGAAATTAAACAAACCTAGAAACCCAAATTTCTAAAAGAAAAAAAAAAGAAAAAATAGCACTATAGAAGCTCCAAAAGTTCCCTTCACCCATTTCATTTTCCTTTTTTTTTTCCTTCTACTTTTTTCATTTTGGATTCAAGTCAAAATGGAGCTCAAATAGTGCTATTTATAGAAAGTTGAAAAACAGGGCTAAAGTAAACAGAGGTTTTAAATTTTCATTTTTCTCGAGGTGGGGAGCAAGATTGTTGATTAAACCTAGTAATAGCAGAATTTGATAGATTCCTGACTATAGTTTAACTGATATTTCTCCTAGTAGTCTTGTTCTTCTCATACATAACATCAAGCAAACAAGTACTCTTGCATTTAGGGCATCTTGGGTCATTAACTTCTGCTAACATAACATACATAAGGCAACGTGGACAACCAACCAACACCATTGAAGTAATTGTTTCTGGGCTGTCGGAATAACGTTGGACGGCGGAGGAATCGTCGGACGACACGCATGAACTCGTCGGCGACGCCGTCAATGACCTGCTCGGCGACTCCACTTGTGGGTGGTTCATCACTCGTGGTGGTGATAAATTCAGCTTTAGGTCAAGCTCACCATTTCCATTTCTTCGGCTCATGGCTAATTGTACTTGTAATAAATATGATTTCCTTTCTTCTTTCTTTTCAATAAATAATCAGTCTCCCCTGTCTAAAAAGAAAAAACCCAATAAATAACATGAAGGAAAAAAAGGAGTTCAACTAATATGTGAGCGCAAAGAAATTTTACACTACCAGAATTTTTTACACTATTAGGTCACTTAAAAGTTAACTTCTTATATCGCAAGTATGGATTGGTAACCAATAAACTACGGTAAATAGTTAATTAAAACAGGTAAAACTACACCGATAGTTTGTAAAAATGATTGGTAGTTTTAGGGTGATCATGAGAAAAACCTGTAGTACCTTAAGATTGAGGAATTTTTGCACCCTAAAGGAAGTGAATAAAGGCTAGCTCTTCTAATCCAAAGGTGGAGTAGGGGTGGTTGTGATGGAAGAAAGGGACGGTGGTAGCCGGAAGGTTACGGCGGAGATCGGCGGCGCACCAAAGAGAAGTAACCGGAACCACCGGCAGCACGGCCAAACTACTAAGATGAACAAGTTGAAGTTGTTGTGGTCCTAGTTGATGATCTTGGACTTGTAAAGCCATATTATATAATGGGAACTATAGAGTGGAGACATGGGATTGCTTTAAAAGCTTAATTAAATTATAGGAGGAGTTGGAAGAGAGAGAGAGAGTTAATAGGAAATCAATTGAATGAATTGAAAGAGGAAGGGTAGAAAGAAGAGAGAGGAGTAAAATGTATTAATGGTTGGAGAAAATCCCAAGATAGTTTGCTCAAAATGGAAAATTGGAGTAAATATTTGCAATTAAAACTAATAAGTGCATGCAGCGCAGGGAAATTAAAGGGGCTGGTAGAGGGAGGTAATTCATTATGGTCAATGAAAGGGGTAAATACCCATTGCCACTGTGTGTTTGTGTGTGTTTCTTGATAAAGCTATACATATAGAACAAAGACAAACACAAGAAAAGCCATAGAAGCCTTTAAAGCGCTAACTAAATTTTCTAACAAATCCAACTTCACTCATATTAATTTTCAATAGCTATCCATATTTAATAAATTCTAGAGTTGCGTATCATGATTGACTTGTTAATTAGTTAATGTGAAATGAATAAGTGTTGAGCACATCTTTTCCATTCTTTTCAATTTTCTTTACAACAATAACTACTCACTATTAATTCCAATCAAAATGTGATTGGTATAATGAAATAACAAAAGAAGAAGAACAATATTGCAGAGAAAGAGAAAGAGAATTTTTATTGAATTTTGGGATGATTTACAATGGAATAGATACCTCTATTTATAGGGAAAAGGTGACTTAGCCACCAAGTAATAAACCCTATAATCTCTCTAAAATATAGACATTCATCTTAAATAGAATTCTACTTATAACACTCCCCCTTGAATGTCTATTTAACAGATAATGTACTTCGTTAAAACCTTAACTAAAATAAAACCCAGTGGGAAAAATATTCTGGAGAAGGAAAAAGAGTACACATATCTAACAATATGCCTTTTGGTTGTCTCGTTAAAAACCTTGCAAGGAAAATCTAGTGAGACAAAACCTTGTAAGGGAAAAAAAAGTGCAATGCGCATTAATTCCCCTTGATGAGAACATCAATTCACATCCTTGAGCCTTCGCATCCCAATCTTGTACACTAGCTTCTTGAAGGTTGACGTCGGTAGAGACTTGGTGAACAAATCATCCATATTATCACTTGAACGAATTTATTGCACATTAATATAATCATTCTTTTGAAGATCATGTGTGAAAAATAACTTTGGTAAAATGTGCTTTGTCCTATCTCCTTTTATGAATTTTCCCTTCAAGTGGGCTATGCATGCTGCATTGTCTTCATACAAAATCGTGGGCAGTTTGTCACACTTCAAACCACATTTGTCTCGAATAAGATGTATTATAGACCTCAACCACACACATTCTCGACTTGTTTCATGAATAGCAATTATCTCAGCATGATTAGATGAAGTAGCCACAATTGATTGCTTAGTCGATCGTCAAGATATGGCAGTACCTCCACATGTAAACACATAGCTTGTTCGAGATCGAGCCTTGTGTGGATCGGATAAATACTCATCATCGACATAACCAACAAGATCAGGACTGCAATTATTGCCATAAAAATATCTCATATCGGCAGTTCCTTTTAGATACCGCAGTATGTATTTGATTCCATTCCAATATCTCCTTGTAAGAGTAGAGCTATACCTTACTAAGACATTAACTGAAAAAATTATGTCAGGCCTTTTGCAGTATTAGCAAAATACATTAGTGCACCAATTGCACTAAGATACGGTACTTCAGGACCAAGTAGCTTTTCATTCTTTTCTTGAGGTGAGAATGGATCCTTATTCACATCAAGTGATCGAACAACCATTGGAGTACTTAATGGATGTGTTCCATCCATGTAAAATCGTTTAAATACCTTTTCTATGTAGGCAAATTAATGAACAAAAATTTCGTTTGTCAAAATGTTCAATTTGCAAACCAAGACATAATTTTGTCTTTCCGAGATCTTTCATCTCGAATTCCTTCTTTAAATAATCAATTGCCTTTTAGAGTTCTATAGGAGTTCCAATAAGGTTTATTTCATCAACATATACGGCAAGTACAACAAATTCTGATGTTGTTTTCTTTATAAAAACACATAGGCAAATGGCATCATTTATATAGCTTTCCTTTAATAAATACTCACTAAGACGATTATACCATATACGTCCTGATTGCTTTAGACCATACAAAGATCTTTACAATTTGATTGAAAACATTTCCCGGGACTTTGAATTATGTGCATTATGCATTTTAAATCCATCGAAAATTTTCATGTATATCTCATTATCAAGTGAGACATAAAGGTAGGAAGTAACCACATCCATTAAATGCATGTCAAGATTTTCATGGACAGTAAAACTAATGAGATAACGAAAAGTTATAGCATCCATAACGGGTGAATATGTCACTTCATAATCAACACCAGGCTTTTGTGAAAATCCTTGTGCAACAAGGCGTGCCTTATATCTTTGTACCTCATTTTTCTCATTCCTCTTGCGTACAAAGACCCATTTATAGCCAACGGGATTAACACCATTAGATATTTGGACTACAGGCCCAAAAACTTCATGTTTTGCAAGTGAATACAACTCTTATTGGATTGCTTCTTGCCATTTTAGCCAATCAAGTCTTTGTCGACATTCTCCAACAGATTGAGGTTCAAGATCCTCATGTTCTTGCATAATGCTAGATGCAATATTATATGCAAAGACATAATCCACCACTATATCTACTCGATTCAAATTTGTCTCAATATCGATTGGATTTATTGATAGTTCCTTATTTTTTTGAGTCTCTGGCTCAGTGGATTCCTCATGTATCTCAGAATTTATTAAATCATGGATTTCTTCATGAGATTCTTTCGTAGTGTCATTTTGATCATTTGTTTTTCTTTTTCTAGGATTTTGATCTTTGGAACCTAGTGGACTGCCATGTTTTAGGCGTGCTTTTGACTCATTAGCTATGACACTAGAAGATTGTCCATTAGGGACATCAATACGGATTGGAACATTCTCTGCAGGGATATGTAATTGTGTTATCCTTTTCAAATTCGTAAATGCGTCTGGCATTTGATTTGCTATTCTCTACAAATGGATAATCTTTTGCACCTCTTTTTCACAAATAGAAGCACGTGGATCAAGATGAGACAATGATGGATTTTTTTACAAAATTTTCCGTTTGGTTTCCCCATTTTCTCCCCTAATTTTAGGAAAAGTATCTCATGGAATCGACAGTCTGCAAATCGCGCAGTGAACAAATATCCCATTAATTTTTCGAGGTAGCGAATAATAGAGGGAGATTCAAACTCAACATATATTCCTAACCTTCATTGGGAACCCATTTTGGTGCGATATGGCGGTGATACAGGCGCATATACTGCGCATCCAAAAAATCTCAAATGATGATAATAAGCACACATGAGACCATCTAGAAGATGCATCTATTAAGACCATGAAATATCTAAACGACCCACTAGGTGGATGAATAGGTCCATAAATATCCCCTTGTATACGTTCCAAAAATACGGGGGACTTAATCCTAACCTTTGTTGGTGATGGTCTAATAATTAACTTGCCTTGATAATAAGAAGTGCAAGAAAATTAATTATTTAAAGAATCTTTAAATTCTTTAATAGGTGCCCATTTGAATTTTCTATAATCCGTCTCATCATAATTGATCCCGGGTGTCCCAATCGATCATGCCAAAATACAAAAGTGTTGGAATTAGTGACCTTTTGGTTTACAATAGATTCTGCCTCAATTGCACTAATTCTTGTACAATACAAGCCACAAGATAAAGATGGAAATTTCTTAATAACCCTTTTCTGGACAGAGATATTTTTGGTAATGATGAGATATTCGAGATTATTCTCATCTATTTTCTCAATATGATATCCATTTCGGCAGATATTTTTAAAACTCAACAAGTTCCTCTTGGACTTGGAGGAGAACATTGCATTCTCTATGATAAGTATTGTTCCTTTAGGTAGAGTTATAGTAGCTCTTCTAGAGCCTTCAATTGATTTACTACTACCTTAAATTGTAGTAACATCTGCCTTACACATACTTAAATGAGAAAAATATTTTTTTCTCTTTGAATATTGTATGTGTCGTACATGAATCAACTAAGCAAATATTTTTACAATTGAACTTTGATCCAAGTTTACTTTGAGGGATATCCATATTTGCTTGATCTTCTCAAAGAGCTTCTTGAGATAGTAGAGTCTCGTGCTGATAACGTGTAATTAAACAACAAAAGAAGAAGAACAATATTGCAGAGAGAGAGAGAGAGGGAATTCTTATTGAATTTACGGATGATTTACAATGAAATAGAATCCTCTATTTATAGGTAGAGGGTGACTTAATCACCAAGTAATAAACTTTAGAAAATCCCTAAAATATAGACATTCACCTTAAATAGAATTATATTTATAACAATTGGTTATATATATATAAATCTTCACTGATGTATTTCTTTAAAATATAAATGTTGTAAAACTATTAGTAAATATGGATGTTCATTACTCCCACTACTTTCACCATGATATAAATAACACCCCACTACCCATCACTATTATGACTGTAACTTCCACATCTCCACTACCCATCTTAATGATCTTCCTCCATGATCTCAATTGTTAATGTCATGTTTAAGACAATCTTTTTGTAACTTTCTATGTAATAGTATAAATAGTGGCATGAAATATGATATGGGACACACTTGAACACTTGATGAAATAAGAAAGTTATTTTTTCTTCTCTTATGATACTTATCTTCTTTGTTTTATATTTTTACTTTATCATCACGAAGTTGAGCTCTTTTCGTTATTTAGGTATATTTGTCTGTTCTGTTTTCTTTGTTGTATATTTTGATTTCATGATTAGTGTATTTAATATATAGTTTTATAATTTCTCACATCTCTGCATATGTGTAAAAATAAAGAATTCCATGTTTGTTTATTTTAAGTTATTTTCACGATTATCATGTGAAAGTTGCTAATTTTTATGTTAATAGAATTAATTGAGAGAAGAATATTTGTTTTATGTTGTTTGACATTTGAAATTGTGTTAAAGTTAGAAGGCTTTTTTGTTGTAGTTAAAATCAAAGATATACTAACAAGTTGAAGAAAAAAATAGTATTCTTTTCTATGAAATTATCACTTTAGTGTATATAGATCACAAATTTGATATTATGTCAATCTTCAAGATTCTTTACGCTATTATTCTAATTAGTTATCTTCTTTGATAGTTTTTCACTATGTCGAATTTGTCAAAATTTGAGTTTGTGGCATCTGACATTTCTGGAAAGAGTTATCTATCTTGGTTTCTCGATGATGAGATTCACTTAGTCGCTAAAGACTTTGGTGACACCGTTACTTAGGGCAATGAGGCATCAAGCCAGGACAAAGAGAAGGACATAATTTTTCTTCGTCGTCATTTGGATGAAGGTTTAAAAGTTGAATATTTGATAGTGAAAGATTCACTTGAATTGTGGACTGACCCGAAAGAAAGGTATGATCACCTTAAGGTTACGGTATTTTCAAGGGCTCGATATGAGTAGATGCACTTACAGTTGCAAGATTTTAAGACGGTAAGTGAGTATAACTATGTTATTTTTCGAATAACTTCTCAATTGAAATTATGTGGGATGTTATGAATGATGAGGATTTGTTATTAAAAAACTTGTACGACTTTGCATGCCTCAAATATGGTATTACAGCAGCAATATCGTAAAAGGAGTTTTAAAAAGTATTCTGAATTGATCTCATGCATTCTGGTTGCTGAGCAACATAATACCCTTTTGCTGAAAAATCATAAAGTCCGTCACACAGGGTCAGCTCCGCTTTCTGAAGTGAATATAATAATACAACATGATAAATCTGGAAAAAGATAGAATAATTATCATGGCCATATGAATGTACGTAGGCATGGCAATGGCAAGAGACGGTATAATAATTGTCATCGTGATGATCATGGCAAACGAGAGAACAATATAGGTTCTCAAAATAGTCCTTCAAGAGGCAAAAGCAGTTACTGCCACCGTTGTGGCATGAAAGGTCATTAGAAAATTGAATGTCGTGCACCTGAACATTTTGTCAGGCTTTATCAAAACTCCATCAAAATAAAGGCAAATAATGTTGGAGCAACTTCTGCTAATGCCCCAGTAGAGTCTCGATTGACCTTTCAAAATAATTTTGAGGCAGAAAACAAAAACGATGATAATGCCGAGGTAAATCTTGCTTTGAATGATGATGATTTTGAAGGCCTCGATGATCTTACTCATTTGGAAGATGAAGACTTCTTTGGAGATCAAAACTAAAGTTTGATCATTTTACCGGGGAATGTAGTTATGTTGTTATTTTTATTTTTAGTACTTTTTATCTCGTTATAAAGTTGTTTTTATTTTCAAGTAGTACTTAAGTTGTCTTATGTTGTTATTGGTGTTGTTAGTTTTCCCCTATTTCTCATGGTGTACTTTTATTTTTATTTATTTTTTGAAGAAAATAAAATTTTCTTGTCTTCAATTGGATCCAAGATGAGTAATGAAGATTTATGCCTTTTGGATAGTGCTACAACTCACACAATATTAAGTGAAAAAATAAATTCTCTTATTTGGTTATGAAAAAGGCCTATGTTAATACAATATCTGATAGTAAAAAATTAATTGAAGGCTCTAGAAAAGCGACCTTATTACTACCTGGAGGAACGATATTAATTATTAATAATGCATTGTATTGTAGTAATTCTCAAAGAAACATGTTGAGTTTTAAAGCTATTCGCCAAAATGGCTACCATGTTGAGACCTCTAACAAAAAAAGGTTTTATATTACTACAATAAAAGCGGGGGAGGGGGGAATGTGGTACGAAAAATTACCTACATTTTATTATGGGTTATACCACACAAATATTGGTGTGGTTGAGTCTCATGTCATATTAAATAAAATATTTACTACTTCTAATGATTATATCATTTGGCATGACGGGTTGGGCCATCCCGATTGTAACATAATGCGCATAATAATAGAGAATTCAAATTGGCACATATTGAAGAACAAGAAGATTCTTCAATTTAAGGAATTCTCTTGTGCTGCTTGTTCTCAAGAAAAATTGGTTATTAAACCATCAGTAGCTATAATTGGGATTGATTCCCCTGCATTTCTAAAACGTATACAGGATGATATATGTGGGCCTATACGCCCTCCACGTGGACCATTGAAGTATTTTATGGTATTGATAGACGCATCTACAAGATGGTCACATGTGTGCTTATTATCAACTCGTAATATGGAATTTGCGAGTTTGTTGGCCCAATTAATAAGGTTAAGAACATAATTATCAGATTATGCAATTAAGACAATTTGTATTGATAATACTGGTGAATTTACATTCCAGGCCTTACTTATTATTGTATGGCCAGTGGAATAAAAGTTGAGCATCAGGTTGCTCATGTTCATACTCAAAATGGTCTAACAAAATTATTGATTAAATATCTCTAATTAATAGCTAGACCATTTCTAATGAGGACAAAACTCCCCCTTTTAGTGTGGGGACATACTATTTTGCATGCAACAACACTTGTGCGCATAAGGCCAAGCAGTTATCATGAAGTCTCTCCATTACAGTTGGCTTTTGGTCACGAGTCAAATATTTCCCATCTAAAAAAATTAGATATACGGTATATGTTCCAGTTGCTCCACTACAACACATAAAGATGGGTGCCTAAAGAAGGTTGTGAGTATATATTGCTTATGAATCTACTTTTATTATCAAATATCTGGAACCTATGACGGGATATTTATTTACAGCCAGATTTTCTGATTGTCATTTTGATGAATTATTTTTTCCAACATTAAGGGGAGAAAATAAACAGTAGAAAAAAGAGAGATTGGAATATATTATCTCTATCTCATTTGGATCCTCATAAAAATAAATGTGAACAAGAAGTTCAAAAGATCATTTATATGCAAAATATTGCAAATCAATTGCTAGATGCATTTAGTAACCTTCCACGAGTTACTAATTCACATATTCCAGCTGTAAATGCTCCAATTCAAGTTGATGTCCCAGCTGGACAGTATGATAATTCAGACGAGTCTAGGCCATAATTTAAACATGGTAGACCAATCGTATTCCAAGGATAAGAATCCCCAAAAAAGGAAAGGAGCAAATGATCAAGTTGATAATAACATGAAGGTAATTGATCAAGAGGAGCATAAAGACATAATAACTGATAAGACCTCACAAGAAGTTCTATTACCTGTAAATGATGAAAATGAAGAGATCTCAATGAGTATGTCTCTACGGGAAAAAGGTGAAATTGAAATTACGTTATTGTTGATAACGGTTTTGCATATAATGTTGCAGTTGAAATAATGCAACAATATGAGGATCTTGAGCCAAAATCTATCGATAAATATAGACAGAGAAATAACTGGCCAAAATGGAAAAATACAATTCAAGCAGAACTGGCTTCACTCGAAAATCGTAAAGTTTTTTGGACCAATAGTCTGAATGTCTGAAGGTGTCAAGACAGTGGGGTACAAATGGATTTTTGTGCGAAAATGAGAAAGTTGAAGTCATAAGATATAAAGCACGACTTGTGGAATAAGGATTTTCACAAAGGTCTGGCATTGATTATATGGAGACATATTCTCCTATGGTAGATGCAATTACCTTCAAGTATCTAATAAATCTGGCAGTCCATGATGCGGTTGATGGATTTTGTCACTGCCTACTTATATCCACCGTATAAGGAACAGAGCAAGAGACTCCAAGAAAGCAAACTAAACCATAGGTACGAAAGCTTCCCTACAAAGGTGCTGGCTTCAACAACCCATAAGGGACGGCTTGCCAAGCTACACAAACAGTTAATTTGTTTATAGTCGCAAAAGTTTTCCTACAAAGTGGTTGTTGAGGGACGGCTTGCCAAGCTACACAACTTAAAAACTTTTGTACTATAACCAACGTTAGCTGTTTATAACTCAGAAAACTTTTGTACTATAATAAGCTAACTTTCTTAGAGTATTCTTACTCTATTTTTCATACATGGACTAGCTTTTCCATCCATTCGAAAGAAAGAACAAGAGGGAAATTTAGAAAGCACTCATATGTAATATATCACAAAAGCTTTACAAAGGTTACAAGATGATTGCAAGATGATCCTACAACAACTACAAAGCCTCCTTTATGTAGGGCTAGGAGGTTATTACAAGACAAACTTACATAATAAAATAAACATATCTTACATGGCAAACCTATCTTACAAGTGGGTCCTTCTAAGCATGTGAAGGACTTTAGGCAAAACAACTAAAAAATACCTGAAAACATGTGAAAGGGGTGAAATATACATGGTGTAGCATGTGAAAATATGTGGGAGCATGTGACGCCATGTGAAAGTATGGTGTTGCATGTGACGAAGCATGTGGAGGCACGTGGAAGCATGTGAAAACAAGTTGAAGTGGGGGCCGGATAATGTGGAAAGATATGGAAATTTGTCTTGGCATGGGTAGGATATTTTTGAGGGTTTTTTATGGCTAATCTAGGATTATGGTGGGATTAGCAGGGATTTAGGTAATTATTCTTCATTGATTCTAAGGTTGTCTTCTAGGCATCTTTTCAAAGACCTTGTGTAGTAACGCCTGGAATTTGACGTTCCTTCTTCGCTGTGCTCTTTCTCTTTTGGATTGAGAGATGTAATCCGCAGCCTTAATCTGGAAATGTCTTGAGTGATCTTTTTTCGGATGACTTCGTATGGGGTTTGATATTCTTTTGCTGATGCCCAGACTCTTTCCCGGTGAGGATGATTGCTTGTATAATTCCATCTTGCCCAATCTTTTGGTGATATCTATTTCGGAATGCACCTATTTTGCTGGAAAAGGATTCTTTGCCTCGCTATATTCTTCTTCCATTGATAAAATGGACACGGGAAATTTCGACCAAAATGATGCCTCTGCTTGCGCTTGGAATTTTCCATTAATAATCTTTACTGGCCTATGAAACATGAATACCTTTGCCGTGTAGGAATCATTGAAATATTTCATCCAGTATCTTCTAGGTTTGAACCATAGCAAAAATATTTTAAGAGCTGGTGCAATGTTATCAAAATCCATGAATACGTTGCATTTGAATTCCATGAAAATATAATACTGATGGCATTGGTACCAGAAAAACCATAATAGTTCTTGTGAAAAATCCTTGGCTTGAGCTATGAATATATGGCAGAACGGATATTCTGGATTGACCCCATATTGCTTGAGAATGGATGCTCCATGTTGTAGGAAAACCTGGAGCTCATAATGAGTTCTTCTTTCCATAATAATTGACAGATCAAAGGGATTCATGAGGTTGAACAATTCTCGGTGGATGATCTGTTGGCTTTGATGAACTTGTTCCTGGTAAACTTGAAAACATGAAGATGTGACTGATTAGCTTTTGCTTTGACTTCAGTTTTGCTGGGGAAAATCTCTTTGAGAATTCTTTCGGTCGGGACAGAAAATCTGCGAGAATATTATTCTTTCCTTTTAGGTGCCTGACTTGAAACTTATATGGAGAGAACTATTGAGCCCACCTAAGAATCTGAGGATTGGGAATAATTTTTGCATTTAGCTGAATCATCTTCGGGAAGGCCTTCATATCCATTTCTATCAAAAATTCTGTATGAATAAGGAAGAAATTGAATTTCTTGATTCTATTCTTTACTGCAAGAATTTCCTTGAAAGTGGAGTGATAATGTTGCTCGGCATCTTTGAACTTTCCACTAGCGTATCCGCATATTTTCCTCTGGCCATCTTTTTCTTCAAATAGAACAGCACTCCAATATTCATTGCTGGCATCAGTTTGCATATCTTCTTAGCGTCTGAAGGGATGTAGAGAGACTTGACATTTTCAGAAATCTTCTTTATTTTTTTGACCGCTTCATCTTGTTCCTTTCCCCATGGTAGAGCATTTTTCTTGAGCATCTCTGTAAGTGGAGAAATGTATGTAGAGATATTTGGGATGAAATATCTCACATAATTTATTATGCCCAAAAATTGTTGGATCTGCTTTGTTATGAAGTTGGTATCCGGAAATTTGAGTAATTCTTGACATATATGTGGTCCTGGACTATATTCACCTTGGACAAAATGCATTCCAAGAAAATCAATCTCTTTTTGAGCAATAACTATCTTTTTTGCTGAGAGCATGATCCCGTACTGTGTTACCAATGCCTCAAATTTACGAAGCAGGTTGATATGTTCTTCCAATGTATCACTAAATAACAGGATGTCATCAATTTAAACTAAAGAGGTATGGAGGATGGGTTGGAATATTTTTATCATGGATTTTTGGAACAAGGAAGGTGCAGTTTTCAACCCGAAGGGCATGACTTTCTATTAGAAGTAATGATCGGGGATGCAAAATCCTGTTTTGGGTCTTTCTTTAGGGTGGATTCCCAATTGCCAAAATCCTGACTTTAAATCAAACTTGGAAAAATATTTGGCATTGGCTAAGTGGGAGAAAAGGGTGAGTTTATTTGGGATAGGGAACTTATCATCTTGGAGGAAATGGTTAAGTGGCTGGTAGTTGATGACTAACCTGAGTTTTTCTCTTGTCTGTTCAGCTCTTTTGTTGACATAAAATGCTTCGCATGCCCATTGTGAATCTGATGGCTCTATCAGATCAGATTCCAAAAGTTCTTCACATTCTTTCTTTGCAAGCTGAAGATGATCTGGATTCATCCCTGAATGACTGGCTTTTGTTGGATTGATATTTTCATTTTTCTTGAAAGGGAGCTTGATAAAATATTCTTCATTTTTCCATAACGGGCATTTCCCTTTCTTCATTAAATCCTTATGGGAATTGGCACATGATTGTTTAATGAGATTTTGCTCAATCTTTTTGATTTGTTTGTCATTGGCAATTTGGAATAGCCTTGGAATCTCAGAATAAGGCCTGAACTGCTTTTTAAAAGCTATCCTGTTAGCCTTGATCTGGAGTTGATCTCTAAGCTATCTGTAAATGTCAAATCCAATAATAAGATCTTTTCCTGGTACATCAGATCCTAGCAGCTTCGTTCTGTACTTCAATCCTGGAAAGAACTTAATTGTGATCGGGTGCTTTGTAATGACAGTTGTGGTCAAGATTGCATTTGATGCAGTGTTGAAATCCTTAAAATACAGTACCTATTGATCTTCAGGGAGAACAACAAGATTTATAATTGAGGAAGCAGCTCTGGTGTCGATGAAAGCAATAACTCTGGTTGGTTTATCCCACTTGGATGAATAAACTTTGAGTTCTACTTGAGGAATGACTGCGAGAGCGTTGATCTCCTCTCGGGATTCGATAAATGGTTCTGAAATTTGGTAATGATCATTGCCTTGATCTTCATAGATATCAAGAGAGAATAAAGTTTCTTCATTAGGTTCATCATCCATAGAGAATATGGATTCAAGGTCCTCCTCCTTTCCGAGATGTATGCCAGTGTAATCTTCAATATCTCTAATAAGTTTGACAGATCTTCTTGATTGTGGACAATTTTTAGCGAAATTTCCAATCTTATGACAAATAAAACATCTATTTTTCTTGTGAAAATTTCCTGGCCTTCTCCGTCTGAAATATTTTGTACGTCTCTTGGACCTTGGTTTGCCGTCTGGAATTCTTGTCCATTTAAACCTCCTAAATTCTCTCATTTGCCTAGATGTGCGGTAGTAACATACTTATCCGGTGATCAGATCAGATTTGCGGCATGCTTTGTCAAGCGCTGGATTGTGTTGGATAATTTGTTTTAGGGCAGAGTGCTTCGTACAAATATCATCCAATGCTACGAAAATAGCTTGCCTGATGTAACTAATTTGTGGGATGGTTATGGATTGAAACTTTTCTTCAATGATGGTCATGGTTCGACTTGCCAGCAACTTTGGAAGGGAAGATACAAAGGCTTGCTTTAGATTGATGTCACCACCAATCTCGAAGTATATCTTCGCCATTTTTTGAAAATGTCTATCAATGTCATTTCTGTCGAATGACACACACTTCATATCGAAGAGTTGTCTTTGCATTTTCTCCTGTCTTTGGCCAGTATCTCCGCAGAAAACTTCATGTAGGATTCTGATGTTGAAGGCAAAATCTTGGGAAGTAAGAAAAGCATTTTTGTCTTTAATTCCAAGTGAGTTCCACCAGTCTCTGAGAATTCGTGAGAACCGTGAAGTGAATTCTGAAAGGATGATATACTTTTCTCGTTTCACCAAATTTTTGGTCACCATCCAAGTATAGAAGTCTTGGAACTACTGAGGCCATTTTGAAACCTTGACATCATCTAAGGTGAAAGTGTGGAAACCAGTTCCAACTAGTTTTGACGCCATGGGCTCATATCTCATTTCTGGGATTGGTTCATCCATCATGCCTTCTTGTTCCTCATCTACTTCAAATATTTCTGGGTCTCTTGGCTGGTTTACAAATATTGGGGGATCGTCTTCTTCGGAAGAGTTCGTTGTGGATTCATTGCTTGCTTGAGAGCTATCTTCTATTGTTTCATCTTCTGATGATTTTAGAGATTCCGACCATGGGGTATCTTCTTCTGATATGTATCTTGGCTGAGAGACATAGAGGTCCGAAGCCTTCTGGTCAGAAATCATCAGATTTTTGGGGTTGTATCTTTTTTAATTTTCTTCTTGGTCTCGCCTTTTCTTGGTTTGTTTCTGTGCTGCAAGGGCATCTTTCCTCTCCCAAACCATTTTTACGATATCAAAATCATGTTCTCCTTTTGTTTGTTGGGTGAAAGAGATTGAATTTTGTGAGGTAGATGGAAAAGTAGAAAAGGTGTAGTCCAATTTAGGCGGGGAATATGCTTGTGGAGATATAGGGAAGAAGGTAGGTTTTGAAGGGAAAACTGAGGTTCTTTGTGGCTCAAAGTGATCGTTTCTCAAAAGTTGAATTTGTTCTTTGATGGAAATCGTCTCCTTTTTCTGTTGTTGGAAAAATTGGAAAAGTGAAGTTCCTGGCGGACAAATCTCATATTGTAAATTTGCCAACCTTAGTTCCAAGGCTTTGATTAGTCCTGCATGCTGAGACGATGTCTACTCCACCTTTTTCTCAATTGTTTCCACTTTGCTCATTAAATTGTTTTGTGCATGGTCCACGTTTTTTATGGTGTTGCCAATATTGTTGAGCACTTTGTTCTGGCGGATAGAATTTTCTGATTGCCAGTTCATTGTTGCTTCAATATCACTTGTTGGGGGTTTTTCTCCAGATAGTAGTACTATGTTTTCCTTGGGGATTTTTGGAGCATGGCTGATACCCTCTTTTTCAAAAGGTTGAAGTGGAGGAAAATTATGGGAGTGGCTGGAACTTGAAGGGCTCAACATGAATATTTGTGGATATGCGGACCTTTGAGTTGATGGAATTTTAGATTCAGGTGGCTTTTTGTATTCTGGGGTATGAGGTGATGTTGGTTTGGATTTGGGTATGGTTTCACTATCCTCCCAGCTATGGGTGAATTTTTCTGGTAGTTTTGGCCATTCTTGGGGTTTGTAACTGACAAGAAATTCATATTTACCTGGACGGCTTAATGAGCCAATTGAAGGATCTTTACTTTCATATTTGGCCCGAAATTGTCTTTCAGTAGTTTTCCCCTTTTTCTTGGGTTTTGGTTTGTCCTGGTGATGTTCATCATATTCTCTAATTGGATCTTCTAAACAGTCTTGGCAGGTGCAACCGAGATCCTATGGGCAGTGTCCAGTGAAGGGGCATTTGAACCACCACATTCGTTTTCCTTCTTTGTAAAAATATTGGCACCAACCATGTTATTCCATGATGCTTTATATATTCCAGAAGAATTCTCCATCAGGTTCTGGGTATGTATTTGTTGTATCTTTGGGTTGAATCATTTGGCAAGAAAAGATGGTTATATTAGGTTTTTTGAGATGGGAATGGTCAAAGCTTATGCAAACGGTTTTGTCACTTCTTTTGGTAAAAGTTGGTTCACCAGATTGTAGAGATTCCTCTGATTCTCTTAGCTTCTCATAATTTGTGATCCAGGAATCAGGAAATATTTTGACAAGTTCATCTCTGGAAATCTGTCTAGGTATTTGGGTGCACATGGTGTTTCCTTTGGTAGCATCAATATTTAAGAGTAAGGCATTTTTTCCTCCGGGTAGGCAAAGATCAATGGCATGATTTTGGACTCGCCACGCCATTTGATGGTGAAGGGTAGCTTGTATGGAGTCTTTGGCTTGTGGGGCTCCCTAAATTTGTACTTGGATTCTTAGGTCTTCGGTTAGCTACGGGTCATAAAGGGACATGTTGAAATTTGTAAAGATAGTTATGAAGACAATTCCGGCATTTAGGGTAACTTCGGCAGTACCCAAATTTGCATGTTGGTACTTCAAATATCTTGTATCTAGAAGAGAAAGTCAAGCTACAATAAGTTGACCTTTTCTTCCGTGATATCTTAAAGCGATTCGAATAGCACCAAAATGGATATGGGTAAAACTATGATCGCTCCATTGTCTGGGAAAATCATCTGGTATTTGAAGGGTGATAAATTGTTCCTCTCGAGTGGCATGAATAGGATGCTGGTCAAGTTTTGAGGCAGCAACATATTCTTTAACTCCTTTTGGTCTGTGTTGGACTAAGGAATGAATTTGGGTCCAGGGTGCAAAGGATATTTTGGCGAAAGCTGAGTAGGGGTTTATGAGGGGTAGTTCAGTGGAGGATACTTTTTGTTCGTCGGGTAGGATATCTACTTCATAGATGTAATCATATTTTTTGGACAAGGTTTTATATAGAGTGGGGGACATGTTCACTTTTGCAAGAGAAGAGGAAGAGGATGATGGAAATGACTCAGACATATTTAGTAAACTGTTCCTCCCTCCAAAAAAGATGGGCTGGCTCTGATACCACAGTATAAGGGATAGAGCAAGAGACTCCAAGAAAGCAAACCAAAACTATAGATACGAAAGTTTCCCTACAAAGGGGCTGGCTTCAACAACCCATAAGGGACGGCTTGCTCTGTAGAGTGTTTGAATAAAGAATTTGAAATGAAAGATTTGGGTAAGACAAAATTTTATCTTGGCCTACAAATTGAGCAAGTAACAAATGGAATTTCTGTCCACCAATTAGCATACACTAAAAAGGGTTTAAAGCAATTTTACATGGATAATGCAAATCCATTGAGTACCCCAAGGATTGTAAGATCGCTTGACAAAAATAAAGATCCATTTCGGCCTCAAAAAAATGATGAAGAACTCATTGGTGATGAAATTCCATATCTTAGTGCAATTGGAGAACTGATGTATCTTGCTAACAATAACCCGGCCAGATATTTCTTTTGCAGTAAGCTTATTAGCAAGATTCAACTCCTCCCCAACAAAAAGACATTGGAATAGTGTTAAGCATATATTTAGATATCATCGGGGAACTCTAGATATGAGATTGTTTTATTCTAATGAATTCAAGTCAGAAATGATTGGCCGATGCAGGATATTTTTCTAATCCACATAAAGCCCGATCTCAAACAGGCTATTCATTTATATATTGAGGTACAATTATATCATGGCGTTCAATGAAACAAATAATAGCTGCCACATCTTTAAATCATGCTGAGATAATAGCCATTCATAAAGCTAGTCGGGAATGTATTTGGTTGAGATCAATGACTCAACATATTTAGGATGTGTGCTTTTCTTATGAAAAAAGATAATCCAATTACACTAGATGAAGACAATGTTGCTTGCATTGCTCAACTGAAAGGGGGATACATCAAAGGAGCATAACAAAGTACATTTCACCAAAGTTCTTTTACACGCATCATCTTCAACAAAATGGTAAAATTAATATTCAATAGATTCATTCATGTGAAAATCTGGCTAATCTGTTCACTAAGGCATTACCAACTTCAACATTTGAGAAGTAGAGACAGAAGATTGGAATGCACCGTCTTCGAGAAATAAAGTTATGTTTTCATGAGGGGGAGTGATGTCACCCAAACTCACACCACAAATATAGTTAGTGAGGCAGTCGAAGCAATAATAAAATCCAACGCGAGTCGGGTCGAATCCATAAGGAGTTTGAATTGGGATTAGGTATATATTTAGTGTAATTGTATGGTGTGCCTCAAATTATACTTTTACATTCTTGTTTGTTGATTATTTCTACATTGAGCTATTGATTGAAATTATAAAATAGAAGATAATATTTTTGGTTTTGATTATTTTTCAAATGATAAAAGATTACCTAACAGGTTGTAAACTCTGGGGCAAGTTTGATTAGTCGGGGTTGTAATATAGCAATCACACGCAATTATCCACCTTATACCTCTTGGTAGTTTGAGTGATTTTGCCCAATTTGGCTTTCTCAAGTTCAACTGGGTATTGCACAAAATAAGTGCTATGTACTCAAGTCGGGTCTTATTATCTCTAGATTTGACCCTTTAATTGGGACTATTAATTTTTTGAGTTCACACCAATTTCTTGTTAACCAAGTTTTTATAGACTTAGTCTCTCTCATTCAAGAAGAGACTAAGTCAATTAAGCATGAATCAATGTTTACAACCATTAATTCTTGAATTCAAGCATGAACAAGGCTAAATATCACTAGCCCAATCACAAACAACCCCTAAATCAAACACCTATTAAATACCCATACTAGGGTTGGGCCACAACCCTAGCTAGAAATTTAGCTACTTATGAAAAATAAAGAAATAAAAGAAGAAAGTAAGATAGAAAGCATAAAAATTGATTAGGGGGGAAAATCTAATGCTTAGAAGTGATGTGATTGTTCGAGTTAACAAAGAACCAACTGACCAGGATAAGATCTTCAAATAAAAACGTGGTTTGTGGGTCGAATTCAAGAAACAATGTATCTTAAATTTTAGGACTCAGAATCCGATGCTTAGAAAATGAGGTGAAAGATGACGATCTAAACTATAAAAAAGACTATTTACTCGTTCAAAAAAGTAAATATTGATGTTGTACCGTTTCAAGGAAAGTTATGATTCTATGATAACAAAAAAACGAATTTAGATCAACAAACGTGTTCTTGAATGATCAAGAACTAAAAAGTTCCTAAAGTCACCACTTGGAATCAATTAACGTGATGAAGAAACATTACACGCAATTGAAAACAGGATAAAGAATATCACCATCTTGCTTGAAACCAAAAACAAGGATAAAGAAGACAAAATAGAGAAAAGCACTCTATTGTAAAACTAGGGCAAGCCTCAAAAACGTGAATTTCTCTTCTATAAGTCATGAGAACCCTTTATATAGGCCTAGGGTCTCCTATTCGATGCCTAAAATTCCTATTCTAATAAGGAAATAAAATTACGAAAGACAAGGAAATTAAAATCCACATTCTACAAGGAAATGAAACTAGAATCCTAGTAAAAAGGAAAATCCTTATTCTAAAATGAATAAAA
Source organism: Nicotiana glauca (assembly GCA_026770625.1). NCBI lineage: Eukaryota > Viridiplantae > Streptophyta > Magnoliopsida > Solanales > Solanaceae > Nicotiana > Nicotiana glauca. Next base: position 151,909 of record MU692976.1, read on the forward strand.
TAAATCATATTTTAAGAAGGAAAGAATCTTGGTTTCTTGAAATCAATCTTGAACTTCTTGGACTTCTTGTGCTTCTTGAAAATAAGTCCATACGTTTGGACTTGAGCTCTAAAACATGATCTTGGCCAAAACTAATGAATTAACATAGATTCTTCTTTTACATCAAGAAGCTAATCTAGTACAATATTACTCAAAACAATAAAGAAAGCAGCTCAGGTGCTCTCCCAAAACAAAACTTTTTACCTAAAAATGACAAAAAAATTTATTCATACTAAGCTGAAAATATCTAACAAAAATGCCCCAGCGAAGGTTGTGCAGCCGCACAATTCTAGTGCAGTCCACACTCCTTGAACTTGGACTTTGGATGAGCAAGATTTCTGCGAGCCGCATAAAAAAATGTGCGGCCACGCTCTTGATTATGCGGCCGCACAAAAATGGTGCGGTCTGCATTTCTTCTTAAGTCTTTGCCTTCTGCGGACCGCATAATTGTGAATGCGGCCACACTTGTCATCTTGAGGCCGCACAATTATGGTGCGATCCACACTCCTTCAGTTCACCCAAAAACTAACTCTCTGAATCTCCTCTTCTGCAGTCACACAATAATTATGCGGTCCGCATACTCTGAAGAAATACTGACATTGCTCTTTCCTTGGTTTGCGGCCGCACATAGTATTGTGTGGTCCGCACTATGGTCATGTTTGGCTTGTTTTGGTCCTTGTCCACTTTTGACTCCTTTACGAGTTAATTTTGACTTCTTTGGCTTGTTTCCCAATATTCCTGCACGAAAGCACATTTCATTAGTTCTCGGAATACCTTTAAGCATTTTTGAGCCAAAATGCAAGTAAAGAGAGCAAATAAGAGGTCAAAATCCCTACTTATCTACTCCTCCAAACTTAAGCTTTTGCTTGTCCTCAAGATATTAAGGCAATTCCCAACTCCACTAGAAAAAGGAATATTTCAGCTGGCCTAAGGTGAATCAATCACACATCAATTGGGACTAACATTTATCCACAACACGTATGAGTTATCAACAATGCAATGATTTGACTTTTTTGAGTATAATAGTTCTAATGCGACACTAGAGCATCAAGAATTAACTTTATTCATCAAGGAAGCGCGCTCTTTCACGTATTTCATTGTGGATCCCGAACTCCTCCTCCTTTACTCTCCATTAGCAATCTCAATTTAGAATGTAACACTCGAAGGAAGGATTGTGAAAAGTTCACTCATCTCTCTTAAAAGAATGTCACAAGTCTGGCTCTAAGTACCATAACTTGCCCCTCATATAAATCATCACTAATATAAGCTCACTCAACTTGAAATCATGTAGGATTTTTTCGGGATGTAATGAAGGCTTTTCTGATCAAGGTAGGACTTGATGGAATAGAATGGGTTCATCTTTCCTTAAGAACTCCATTTTCTCTTTTTGGATCATACTTTGTCGACTCTTTGAGTCAATTTCTTTTTCCTCGGGGGAACTAGAGAGATGTAATGTCACTCTTTCTTGGTTATGACATTCTTTTTTCTCCTTTTCTATTTACTCCATGCCCTTCATCATTGTTTTCTTTGAATCCCTTCAACTTTCTACCTTATTCACTTTCTTTTTGGCATTTTTCTTATTATTCTTTCTTTATTATCTTTGCCTTCCTTTTTCTTCATTTCTTTCTCTTCTTTGTACCTTTTATCACTTTCAAATTCCTTGTCTCTCCCCCAAACTTATATTTTTGCCGATTGTTTCTCAAGAATGCTAAGGAAAGATTGGTTGCCAAGAGAGGGTCATTGCAAAATGGATAAAGGTTTGTAATATGGTTATTAAAAGTAAAAGGGTTTAGGCTCAAATGGGTTGACTAGGGATATCACATTGGTAGGCTATGGAAGATTTCAAACTTCAAATCGGATCAAGGAGAGCGTACATTCATTTCTCAAGACAAGCTACACTTGGAATTTTGCCTAGAAAAACATTCGGGACAATCCCTTAAGAAGGTTGGCATGCCATCCATTGTTGGAAAGAGCCACCCGGTTCACACAAAATCTACCTTTGGAAAGAACTTTGGTATTAAGAAAACCAAAGACTTATTGTTCACTTAAACAAAAAAAAGGTAACAAATCAAAAAGAAGCTACTAAAGCAACTAAAAATTTATACTACTATGAAAAACAAACTAAAGAAGTTATGAAGTAAACTACAGAAAGTAAGACAAATGAATATAGGAAATGAATATATACATAAGGGGAATGAATATATACATCAAATGAGAAGGAAGAATATATACATAACCAAAGAGAGAATAAAGATAAAAGAAAAGGAGTATAAGAGTTATTACAGGTCAAATGTCAATGTCAATCAATCAAAATAGACCACCCCCCGAATGAAAAAAAGGATTGTCCCCAATGCTTAAAAAAATAAGAACATGGAAAGGGTAGAGAGTTAAGAGAACTCCCTATGTTGTCTAAGTATGCATGGGATCAGCCGCACCCTCGGTCTCCTCTAGTTGTATCTCATCATCACCTGGTTAAACAACAACAGGGTTGTTGAGCATCTATATCATCTCCTCAGCGGTGTAAGCAGTCGTAACGGCTCCTCAGACTGGCCGGTTGCTGTCTCTGGTGCCTCAGGTACTGCTGGTGTTGCTGACTCCATGATCAGGTCCAATGGTAGATCTTCGGCAGATGTAATCAAAGCAATCACTTTTCTTAGCTTCTCCACTGACTTCTTCGATGCTTGATACTTCCGCATCTTCTTGACCTACTCGCCCAAATCCTCAATGGCTTTCCCGTGTACCACTACTATAGCCATGATAGTCTTCTGGTTGTCCAGAATCTTCGTTAATATTGCCTCCACTGATGGAGGTACATGTGGCTCTATTGAGGCTGATGATTGCACTGCAACAACACTCAATATGTCACAAAGCTTTGAAGTAGCTGCCTACATTTAGTTATTGAGACTCGACAATTTCTGGGAGACTCGCAACACAGTTTGAGGATAAGTAGTTGAAGTCGACACTGATAATGGACTGATAATGAAGTTGGTGGTCTAGAAGATGAAGGTGGCATGGCTAATGTCCCAGTGGAAAGACCGGCTGCTGTGGAAGGCTCGGCATCCGAATTAGTAACTACTACCTTTGGCTCCTCAGACTGGCCAGCGGAGGTAGTTGTCTTACCCTTGAACTTCGGGTTGTAACTACCCTATAGGTGGTACCATGAGAAAGGCTTCTTAACCTTAACTTCTGTATCATATTGCCTCGACTCTACCTTTTGATCTTTGAAGTATTCTGTGATAAAGTTTGGGTATGGGTAAGATCTTTCATCTTTTTAGACAGCGATAGTGATGTTGGTAGACATGCCATCACCTACATTAATCGGGTACCCAGCCATAATTGAGGCCACCAAGACTGCATGAGGAATTGGGAGGTTGTTTTCAGTGAGGCACGGATCAATGCGTCTATACACGAATGTCTACCACCCTTTTGCTTCAAAGTTTAAGGTGGCCTGGACTATGGGAACCCATGATGTAAGCTACGGAGGTGTTGATCCTCGAATAGCCAAACTCTCAGCTAGCTACGGGCAAGCTGCATCACCCATAGCCAGCTTATCCAAGTATTTGACTGCCTCCACTTCTTCAAACCCCACATAAGAGTTCAAAGCACATGAGTCGAATCAGATTTTTAGATTTGCACTTTTATCACCTTCGTACCCTTCTTAATGTGGCCACATTGTCGTAACATTCCTTAACCAAGTGCTCATTTGCATCGAGGATGCTTTGGGTGAACCATTTCTATCCTTTTCTCTCCTAGAACTATTTGAGGACATTGGGGTTGTGATTGTCCAAATCCTTCATCAAGAATTGTCTCTCAAGAGTGAGCGATCTCTGGGGCCACCACTCTCTAAATCTATTGAAGGCAGTCAAGATGACGAACCTATCTTCCCACATCTCCCTTCTCCTTGACCTTTCTAAACCTCCCACTGCAATTCACCCCCTTTACCGTCATCCGGGACGTCATCATCATTATCAATATTGATTGGAGCAGCTGGGGCATGTGAGAAAGAGGGTTCAGAGTCTTAGATACCTTCTTCCAAACCTTTAGAAGAGCTAGCATCAGAAGATGACTCATCTACTAGGTGGAATGTACCCGGGACTTATTGTGATTCGGCTTTTGACTATGCTTGCACAGAGCTACCCTCAGAAGCTTCCCCAGATGGGAGATACTCACTGGTCTAGAAGGGTTCGGGAACTCTGTTGGTTGTAGCTTTATTGCTTATTGCTCTTAGGATGGCAAGTGGCAGGTTACTCTTGGCTCGACCTCGGCTTTGGGAGGGTTCTGCCCTCCCTTTGGATATATCTTCTCTGCCCCGTGATCTAACTATTGTATAAAATACATAAGTTATAGAAATCAGTTAGAATTGAAGCTCAGATGCATGCTTGATAGTTGCAGTAAAGGAGATTCAGAAGAGGTATCCCGGACCGCACAAAAGTGAGTGCGGCCGTATACTACCAAGTGAGAACCGTACAAAAGTGAGTGCGGCCGCACAACTAAAAGTGCATACCACACAATTTTGAGTGCGGACCGCTAATTTTGAGTACGGCCGCACAGCCTCAGGTTCAAAATACTGACGTCTCTGATCCTTCATCAGTTTTCACTGCGGACTAGATATTTTTTAGTTTGGTCCGCACAATTAAAGCATATAAAAGCCCTAAGTTAAAGGATTGCGGAACGCACAAAAATGTGTCCGGCCACACAATTTTAAAATAATCGACAGTAAACTAAGGTTCATGTAATTTTCTCACAGATCACCCTAGCTTTGAGAAATTAAACATCATTAATGACTTACCCATGCCCCAATTAACATTTAAGATGCTAACCATATGACGCTAAGCAAGAATGACTAACTATTGACATTATTAGGCATAAAATTAACCCTAGATCAAAGAACAAAACTAAGAAAAAGAGGAAAAACTAAAGATGAAATTAACACACCAGTAATAAAGGATGTAGGTGAGAATCTACAGAAATGAAATGCTTGAAGTTTGATAATTTGTGAGGGATGCACTGTGTTTGCTTAAGGCTTGGGTGTTCAGAGAGTGTAAAGTGTGAAAAGTTATGAGAAGCCCTATTTATAGGTTGACCCATCGGGCCCAGACTTACATGAGTGCGGCCACATAATTCTTAGTGCAGTTTGCACTCCTTACATGTTCCTAAGAAGAAGTTCTGTTTTCCGCATAAAAGTGAGAGCGGCAGCAGAATTTGTGCAGACCGCACAATTTTGTGTGCGGCCACAAATTTTAAGGAAATTTGACAGGCCAAACTTCAAAGAGCATGCATTTTTTATCCTCCAGTTGTGCGACCGCACACATAATTGTGCAGCCAAAGAGTGATTGTGCGATCCGCATAATTCTTGTGTGGTCCGCACTTTTGTGACACTTACCCAATTATTCATGCGGCATCCCTGCAATGAACACCCATTCCTACATACACTTCAAAACTAGTTAGCACAAAACAAAGCCTATCTAATCTAAAGAAAAAAAAACAATAAAAAAAAATATGTATGGGTTGCCTCCCAAGAAGCACCCAATTTAACATCGCGGCACAACGCAAATTATCAATCACTTGAAATGAAGAATCGCCACAATGTGGCTATCATCAACCTGGACAAGATAATATTTAACCTGATGCCTATTGACTCTAAAACTAGTCATTCTTATTTTTAAAATCTAGAGCACTAAAGGGGATTACATTTACCACTTCAAAGGGGCCACTCCATTTTGACTTCAACTTGCCCAGAAACATCCGTAACCAGGAATTGAACAATAGCACAAGATCATCTTCTTTAAACTCTTTGTTGTGGATGTACTTGTCATGGAGGTATTTCATCTTCTCCTTGTAAAGGGACGAACTTGTGTAGGCATGTTATCGTAATTCATCAAGCTCGTTCAAATGTGCCACTTAAGTTTGTAGCGACATCCCACTCAAGGTTCAACTTCTTCAAAGCCCGCATGGCCTTATGCTCAAGTTCTACCGAAATATGACACGCCTTCCCAAATACCAATAGATATGGAGACATCCCAATCGACGTCTTTTAGGCCATCCTATAAGCCCAAAGAGCATTATCAAGTTTTTTTGACCAATTCGTCCAGTTGTGTCATGACCCGGATTTCCCACCATCGGGGGTCGTGATGGCGCCTACTATCGGAGCTAGACAAGCCAAGAATTTAAAGCATTTTCTGATAACATCTCAACAACACTAATAAAACGAGTCATTTAAAATAAAGCGGAAGTCTTAAAAACATAGATAACTGAAAACCAAATACGGAAGTTTGAATACAACTTTACCCAGATCCGATGTCACTAACTCACGAACTGCTGAAGAGTGCTAAAAACAAGTCTGAATAGAAGTACATCAATGTTTGTCTCGGTACAAGAAAAACAAACTAATAACATAGAAGTGACTCCGGCCTGTGGACGTCAGCTAGGCTACCTCGAAAGTCCCTGGACTGAAGTCAGCTCCTGATCAAATCCTACTGCTGAGGCCCAAAAGCTGCTCCTGAACCTGTGCAAAAAGATGCACAGAGTGTAGCATTAGCACAACCGACCCCATGTGCTGGTAAGTGCCTAGCCTAACCCCGGCGAAGTAGTGACGAGGCTAGACCGGACTGCCAATCAAACCTGTGGAGTTCAAATATATACATACGCAATAAAAGAGAATACAGAAATTTAACAAGTCAAGAGGGAGGGGAGCATACTTTAGGGGCTGTAACAGTTTAAAAATACAAAAAAAAATATTCAATAAATAAGGAATGAAACGGTACAACCACAAAACTAACGAGAGTAGAAAAATAATCAAAACATGGCATGGAATGTCCCTTCGTGCATTAATAATCAAAATATGGCACAGAATGTTCCTCCGTGCTTCAATAAACAAAACATGGCACGGAATGTCCCTTCGTGCATTAATAATCAAAACATAGCACGGAATGTCCCTTCGTGCATCAATAATCAAAACATGGCACGGAATATTCCTTCGTGCATTAATATATTCTTAACACAAATCGTGCACGGCATCAACCTTCGTGCTTTATCACTCTTCCTCACCCAAGCAACAATCACAACCAATGGGGCGAAGGGGGTAGACAAACAGTAATAGAAGTCCCGACAAGGGAAACAAAAGTAAACATCCAAATTCCGGTAAGGGAACAACAACAATAACTTTCACATCCCGGCAAGGGAGATAATTAATATACGAATACAGCCCGGCAAGTGAATAAGCACAATTCTTTCTCATACTTTTCACATTTTGTAGAAATCATCAATTCCACAGGGAAGAATCACAACAAAATTAGAATAAGCACAAATAAGGACTCACGATCATACTAGACACCATGTGTATAGATAGTCGTCACCATGCCTATACACCGTACTCGACAATTAGCAATTAGAAAAAATACTCTAATCATATTCCCTCAAGCCAAAGTTAGATCAAACATTTATCTCAAATGCTCCAAAATCAACTCAAGCCTCTAGTATAGCTTTACCCCTCGAATTCGGCTCCAACTCAGTCAAAGCTATGAAATAATGATTTCATAACATTAATAATAGCTAAACAAACTAAGCCCAATTCCTAAATATGAATTTCTAAACTTTCAGCCCAAAATTCCAAAAATCGACCACGGGCCTGCCTGATCAAAACCCGAGGTTCGAACCAATTCCATGTCACCCATTCCCGCACGAGCCCGGATATACAATTTGTTTTCAAATTTGACCCCAAAACGAGGTCTAAATCGAAGAAAATCGAAAAACCCTAACTCTACCCTTTTCCCCCAATTTCCACCCTAATCTATGTGATTTAAGCTTGGAAACTTACTAATTAATGAAGGATAATGAAGGAAATTAGTAGGAAATTACTTACCCAAGTGATCTTGAAGAATGGGGGCTTCAATGGCTTCCTAGAGCTTGGGAGAGAAGAGAGCTCGTGAGTATTTTTGAAAAATCCCGTCACTGGTTCTGTTTTGGGTATTTAAAATCACTGGGCAAAAATGCCCTATGCAATCGCGGAGAAGGCATTGTGATCGCATAGGGTAAAGGGGAGTAAATCATTGTGATCGCGGAAGGCGTGTTGCGAACGTATAGAGGAAATATGACTGGGCAAGAAAAATGTTCCATGCAATCGCGAAGAGGACAATGTGATCGCATAGGGATGGGAAGGTTGGGCATTGCGATTGCACAAGGGCTATTGCGATCGCATAGAACAAAACTAGGCTCTAGAAATTTTAAACTATGTGATCGCGGGAGAAGCTATGCGATCGCATAGAACAACGTACCAGATATCAGAACTGAGCATTTTCTGAAATTTTTACTAAGTTCAAAACAACTCGAACCACCTCCAAATCACTCCCGAGCCCTCGGGGCTCCTAACCAAACACACACACTAACTCAACAACCTCATACGAACTTAACCGAGGTATCAAATCGCTAAAATCACATCATAAACGAGGAATTAAACCTCAAATTCATCACTTTTCATTCAAACTTCATAAACTTCAAATTTTAGATATTTAGGTCCGAAATACTTCAAATGTCGTCCGATTTCAACCAAATTTCACAGAAAGTGCTTAAACCATATATAAGACTTATACCGGGCGTCGGAACCAAAATACGAGCCCGATGCCACAGTCGTTTAATCCGAGTCCCATATTTTTCTACGGACCCTCCTGGACCGTCAAATCACGGGTCCGGGTCCGTTTACCAAAAGGTTGACCAAAGTTAACTTTAATCATTTTAAAGCCACATTTTGAAATTTTTCACAAAATTTAACATATAAGCTTTCCGGCTACGCGTCCGGACTACGCACGCAAATCGAGGCAAGTAAAAATAAGGTTTTCAAGGCCTCGAAAGCACAGAATGAAAGAGAAAACAGGTGATGACCCTTTGGGTCGTCACATTCTCCACCTCTAAAATAATTGTTCATCCTCGAACGGACAAAAGAAAGAAGTACCTGAGTCGGAGAATAGATGAGGATAACGGCTCTGCATATCAGACTCGGACTCCCAGGTCGATGCCTCAAGAGGCTGACCTCTCCATTGAACACGTACTGAAGGAAAACTCTTCGACCTCAACTGTCGAACCTGTCGGTCTGGAATAGCTGTCGGCTCCTCATAAGATAGATCCTTGTCTAACTGGACAGTGCTAAAATCTAATACATGAGCTGGATCGCCATGATACCTCCGAAGCATGGACACATGAAACACCGGATGCACGGCTGACAAGCTAGGCAGCAAGGCAAGTCTATAATCCACCTCTCCCACATGATCGAGAATCTCAAATGGGCCAATGAACCTAGGGCTAAGCTTGCCCTTCTTCCTAAATCTCATCACGCCCTTCGTAGGTGACACTCGGAGCAAGACCCGCTCACCAACCATGAAAGCTACATCTCGAACCTTACGATCCGCATAACTCTTTTGCCACGACTAAGCCGAACGAAGTCTGTCCTGTATAATCTTGACCTTATCCAAGGCCTCCTGAACTAAATCTGTACCCAATAATCGAGCCTATCCCAACTCAAACCATCTTACTGGAGACCGATATCGCCTACCATACAACGCCTCATATGGAGCCATATGAATGCTGGACTGGTAGCTGTTATTATAGACGAACTCTGCTAAAGGCAAAAATTGGTCCCACGAGCCTCCAAAATCAATGACACAGGCTCGGAGCATATCCTCCAATATCTGAATAGTCCTCTCGGACTGGCCGTCCATCTGAGGATGGAACGCTGTGCTCAACTCAACCTGTGTGCCCAATTCTCGCTGAACTGCACCCCAGAAACGCGAGGTAAACTGCATACCCTGATCCGAAATGATAGATGTCGGCACACCATGAAGGCGAACAATCTCCCCGATATAAATCTCAGCTAACCTCTCTGATGAATAGGAGACTGCCACAGGAATGAAGCGCTGACTTGGTCAGCCTATCAACAATAACCCATATCGAGTCGAACTTCTTCTGAGTCAACGGAAGTCCGGTAACGAAATCTATGGTAATCTTCTCCCACTTCCACTCGGGAAGCTCAATCCTCTAAAACAAACCACCAGGCCTCTGATGCTCATACTTAACCTGCTGACAGTTCAAACATCGAGCCACATATGCAACAATCTCTTTCTTCATCCTACGCCACCAATAATGCTGCCGGAAGTCCTGATACATCTTCGCGGCGCCCGGGTGAATAGAATACCGAGAACTATGGGCCTCTACTAAAATCAACTCTCGAATTCCATTGACATTGGGCACACAAACTCGCCCCTACAATATTAAAATACCATCCTCATCGAGGGTCACCTTCGTGGCACCTCCACGCTGCACCGTATCTCTCAGGACACACAAATGGGGATCATCAAACTGCCGATCACGGATACGCTCCAATAATGAAGAACGAGCGACTGTGCAAGCTAACACTCTGCTAGGCTCTGAAATGTCCAACCTCACAAACCGATTGGCCAAGGCCTGAATATCCAAAGCAAGCGGTCTCTGGCTGACCGGAATATAAGCAAGACTACCCATGCTGGCGGACTTCCTACTCAATGCATCGGCCACCACATTGGCCCTCCCTGGGTGATACAAAATAGTAACATCATAATCTTTCAATAACTCCAACCATCTCCTCTGCCTCAAGTTCAACTCCTTTTGCTTGAACAAGTACTGAAGACTCTTTTGAACAGTGTACACCTCATACGTCACATCATATAGGTAATTCCTCCAAATCTTCAAAGCATGAACAATGGCTGCCAACTCTAGATCATGAACCGGATAATTCTTCTCGTGGATCTTCAACTGCCTCGAAGCATAAGCAATGACTCTTCCATCCTGCATCAATTCTGCACCAAGCCCAATACGGGAATCATCACAATAAACTGTATAAGGCCCTGAGCATGTGGGCAAAACCAATATCGGTGCCGTAGTCAGAGCTATCTTGAGCTTATGAAAGCTTGCCTCACACTCATTTGACCATCTGAATTGGGCACCCTTCTGGGTCAATCTGGTCATCGGGGCTGCTATAGATGAAAAGCCCTCCACGAACCGACGGTAATAGCCTGCTAACCCCAAGAAACTCTGAATCTCAGTAGCTGATGCTGGTCAAGGCCAGTTCTTAACTGCCTCAATCTTCTTCCGGTCCACTTGAATACCTTCTACTGATACGACGTGACCCAGAAATGCAACCTAACTCAACTAGAACCCACACTTCGAGAACTTAGCGTATAACTGACTATCCTTCAGAGTCTGAAGAAACACTCTAAGGTGATGCTCGTGCTCCTCCTGGCTGCGGGAGTACACCAGAATATCATCAATAAAGACTATCACGAACAAGTCCAAATAAGGCCTGAACACTCGGTTCATCAGCTCCATAAATGTTGTTGGGGCATTGGTCAACCCAAATGACATGACCAAAAACTCATAATGTCGATACCGAGTGCGGAAAGCTGTCTTAGGGACATCAGACGCCCTAATCCTCAGCTGGTGGTAGCCAGATCTCAAATCTATCTTTGAAAACGCCTTTGCACATTGAAGTTGGTCGAACAAATCATCAATCCTCGACAGTGGATACTTGTTCTTAATCGTCACTTTGTTCAATTGCCGGTAATCAATGCACATTCTCATCGAACCATCCTTTTTCTTCACAAATAACACCGGCGCACCCCAAGGAGAAACACTAGGTCTGATAAAACCCTTATCTAGCAAGTCTTGCAACTGGTCCTTTAACTCCTTCAACTCTGGCGGGGCCATGTGATACGGAAAAATGGAAATGGGCTGAGTGCCCGGAGCCAAATCAATAAAAAAATCAATATCCCTATCGGGCGGCATACCTGGCAGGTCTGAAGGGAAAACCCCGGGGAACTCCCGAACAATAGGAACAAAATCAATAGAAGGGACCTCTGCGCTGGAATCGCGAACATACGCTAGATAAGCTAAACACCCCTTCTCGACCATGCGTCGAGCCTTCACATATGAAATAACGCTGCGGGTGGCATGACCTGGGGTCCCTCTCCACTCCAATCGGGGCAAATCTGGCAAATCCAAGGTCACGGTCTTAGCGTGACAATCCAAGATAGCATGATACGGGGACAACCAATCCATCCCTAATATAACGTCAAAATCCACCATGTCTAAGAGTAATAAATCAACACGGGTCTCAAGACCCTCAAACACTACCACACAGGAACGATGCACTCGGTTGACCACTATAGAATCACCCACCGGTATAGATACATAAACAGGAATACCCAAAGCATCACTAGGCATGACCAAGTAGGGTGCAAAATAGGATGACATATACGAATACGTAGACCCAGGGTCAAATAGTACTGAAGCATCCCTATCACAGACTAGAATAGTACCTGTAATAACTGCATCTGAAGACTCAGCCTCTGGCCTAGCTGGAAGAGCATAACACCGAGGTTGGGCCCCACCTCCCTGAACCATATCTTTGGGATGGTCGGCTGCTGGCTGGCCTCTACCTCTGACGGTCCGAGCTCCACCCCTACGGTCTCTACCTCTACCTCTATGATCCCTACCCCTGCATATAGCTGGCTGGGCAGCCTGTGGATCACCTGGTGCCTGAATCATAGGGCGAGGACCCTGCCGCTGGGAACTACCCAAAGCTCGAGGGCAAAATCTGACAATGTGACCCAGATCACCACAACCGTAATAAGCCCTCGGCTGCTGAGACTGCTGGCCCTGTTAACCTGAATGTCCACCCCGAAAACTTTAAAGTGGTGGGGCACTGATGGGTGCTGATGGGGAACTGTGAAGCTGCTGGTCAGGATAATGCGGTTGAGAACCACGACCCTCTGAGGGGCCATGAGAGACCTGGAGAGCTGACTGGAAAGGCCTCGGAGGATGGTCTCTATCATAAGAATCTCTACCTCCAGACGAGATACCACTGAACCTACCCGTATGACGGGGCCTCTTATCTGTCCCATGACCACCTCCCCGTGCAAGAGCCATCTCAACTCTACGGGCCGCATTGGCTGCCTCCTGAAAAGAAATCTCACTGCCAGCTCCCATAGCCATCTGGAGACGGATCGGCTGAATCAATCCATCAATAAACCTCTGCACCCTCTCTCTCTCTCTCTGTGGGGAGTATAACAGTAGCATGGCGTGCCATATCAATGAATCGGGTCTCATACTACGCGACTGTCATAGAGCCCAGCTGGAGGCGCTCGAACTACCTGTGAAGTGCCTCTCGCTGAGTAACTGGGAGAAACATCTCCAAAAACAACTCTGCAAACTGGTCCCAAGTCAATGATGGTGACCCTGCTGGTCTGGATAAACAATAGTCCCTCCACCAAGTCTTGGCGGATCCTGCTAGTCGAAAAGTGGCGAAGTCGACCCCATTGGTCTCCACAATACCCATAGTCCAAAGGATCTCATGGCAGCTAAATAAGAAATCATGTGGATCCTCTGAAGAAGTACCGTTGAATGTGGTGGTGAAGAGCTTGGAGAACCTATCAAGCCTCCACATAGCATCTGAAGATATAGTCGCTCCATCGTCGGCCTGGATCACAATACTCGGCTGAACCACTGGAACCTGAGCCTGGGGAGCTACCTGCTCCGGAGTACGTGTAGCAGGAGTCTGAACTCCTTCTCCAGCTTGAGATGTGGCTGGTGCTACTAGAAGCAAACCTGCTCTAGTGACGCTCTCCATAAAGCCTGCCAGTCTGACCAAAGCGTCCTGAAGATCTGGGGTGACTATGAACCCCTCTGGGACCTGAGCTGGGCCCACCGGAGTTGCTGGGGCTGGAACCTCCTCATCATAATCAATATTAGGCTCCACCTCTGGGATAGCTACTCGGGGCTGAGCTCTGCCCCTGCCTCGGCCTCTACCCCTCGTAGGAGCTACTGCTGGGGGCTCGGGCTACTATGCGATAGAAGAGGAAGCACGCGTTCTCGCCATCTGCGAAAGAACAGAGTAGAAAGACAATCAGTATTTGAGAAACAGAATTGCACGACACGAAAGAACAGAAGTGAAATTTTCCTAACTCCGTAGCCTCTGGGGGATGAATATAGACGTCTCCGTACCGATCCCTCAGACTCTACCAAGTTTGTCCGTGAGTAGCGAGACCTATGTAACCTAGTGCTCTGATACCAACTTGTCACGATCCGTATTTCCCACCATCGGGGGTCGTGATGGCGCCTACTATCGAAGCTAGGCAAGCCAAGCATTTAAAGCATTTTCTGATAACATCTCAACAACACTAATAAAATGAGTCATTTAAAATAAAGCGAAAGTCTTAAAAACATAGATAACTGAAAACCAAATGCGGAAGTTTGAATACAACTACACCCAGATCCGGTGTCACTAACTCACGAACTGTTAAAGAGTGCTAAAAACAAGTCTGAATAGAAGTACATCAATGTTTGTCTCGGTACAAGAAAAACAAATTAATAACATAGAAGGGACTCCGGCCTGCGAACGTCAGCTAAGCCACCTCAAAAGTCCCTGAACTGAAGTCAGCTCCCGATCAAATCCTACTGTTGAGGCCCAAAAGCTGCTCCTGAACCTGTGCAAAAAGATGTACAGAGTATAGCATCAGCACAACCGACCCCATGTGCTGGTAAGTATCTGGCCTAACCCCGACGAAGTAGTGACGAGGCTAGACCGGACTACCAATCAAACATGTGCAGTTCAAATATATACATACGTAATATAATAGAATACAGAAATTTAACAAGTCAAGAGGGAGGGGAGCATACTGTAGTGGCTGTAACAGTTTAAAAATACAAAAAAAAAAGATTCAATAAATAAGGAATGAAACGGTACAACCACAAAGCTAACGAGAGTAGAAAAACAATCAAAACATAGTACGGAATGTCCCTTCGTGCATTAATAATCAAAATATGGCACGGAATGTCCCTTCGTGCTTCAATAATCAAAACATGGCACGGAATGTCCCTTCGTGCATTAATAATCAAAAGATGGCACGGAATGTCCCTTCGTGCATCAATAATCAAAACATGGCACGGAATGCTCCTTCGTGCATTAATATATTCTCAACACAAATCGTGCACGGCATCAACCTTCGTGCTTTATCACTCTTCCTCACCCAAGCAACAATTACAACCAATGGGGAGAGGGGGTAAACAAACAGTAATAGAAGTCCCGGCAAGGGAAACACAAGTAAACAGCCAAATCCCGGCAAGGGAACAATAACAATAACTTTCACATCCCAGCAAGGGAGATAATTAATATACGAATACAGCCCGGCAAGGGGATAAGCACAATTCTTTCTCAGACTCTTCACATTATGTAGAAATCATCAATTCCACAGGGAAAAATCACAACAAAATTAGAATAAGCACAAATAAGGACTCACATTCATACTAGATACAAGTGTATAGATAGTCGTCACAATGCCTATACACCGTACTCGACAATTAGCAATTAGCAAACAATACTTTAATCATATTCCCTCAAGCCAAAGTTAGATCAAACACTTACCTCAAATGCTCCAAAATCAACTCAAGCCTCTAGTATAGCTTTACCCCTCGAATTCGGCTCCAACTCAGTCAAATCTATGAAATAATGACTTTACAATATTAATAATAGCTAAACAAACTAAGCCCAATGCCTAAATACGAATTTCTAAGCTTTCTTCCCAAAATTCCAAAAATTGACCCCAGGCCCGCGTGGTCAAAACCCGAGGTTCGAACCAATTCCATGTCACCCATTCCCCCATGAGCCTGGATATACAATTTATTTTCAGATTCGACCCCAAAACGAGGTCTAAATCGAAAAAAAATCGAAAAACCCTAACTCTACCCTTTTTCCCCAATTTTCACCCTAATCTATGTGATTTAAGCTTGGAAACTTACTAATTAATGAAGGATAATGAAGGAAATAAGTAGGAAATTACTTACCCAAGTGGTCTTGAAGAATGGGGGCTTCAATGACTTCCTAAAGCTTGGGAGAGAAGAGAGCTCGTGAGTATTTTTGAAAAATCCCGTCACTAGTTCTGTTTTGGGTATTTAAAATCACTGGGCAAAAATACCCTATGCGATCGCGGAGAAGGCATTGCGATCGCATAGGGTAAAGGGGAGTAAAGCATTGCGACGCGGAAGGCGTGTTGCGAACGCATAGAGGAAATATGACTGGGCAAGAAAAATGTTCTATGCGATCGCGAAGAGGACAATGCGATCGCATAGGGATGGGAAGGCTGGGCATTGCGATCGCACAAGGGCTGGTGCAATCGCATAGAACAAAACTAGGCTCTAGAAATTTTATACTGTGTGATCTCATAGAACAGCGTACCAGATATCAGAACTGAGCATTTTCTGCAATTTTTACTAAGTTCAAAACACCTCGAACCACTTCCGAATCACTCCTGAGCCCTCGGGGCTCCTAACCAAACACACACACTAACTCAACAACCTCATACGAACTTAACCGAGCGATCAAATCGCTAAAATCACATCATAAACGAGGAATTAAACCTCAAATTTATCATTTTTCATTCAAACTTCATAAACTTCAAATTTTAGATATTTAGGTCCGAAACACGTCAAATGACGTCCGATTTCAACCAAATTTCACAGAAAGCGCTTAAACCATATATAAGACTTGTACCGGGCATCGGAACCAAAATACGAACCTAATACCACAGTTTTTTAATCAATTTTCATTTCTATTTTTCTTAATAATTTCAGAAAAATAATTTTACAGAAAAAAAAAATTCTCGGGCTCTAGCCCTCGGAATTTGACTCCGGGCATATGCCCGAGTCCTACATTTTTCTATGGACCCTCCGGGACCGTCAAATTACGGGTCCGAATCCGTTTATCAAAAATATTGACCAAAGTTAATTTTAATTATTTTAAAGCCACATTTTGAAATTTTTTACAGAATTTAACATATAAGCTTTCCGGCTACGCGCCCGGACTACACACGCAAATCGAGACAAGTAAAAATGAGGTTTTCAAGGCCTCGGAAGCACAGAATAAAAGAGAAAACAGGTGATGTCCTTTTGGGTCGTCACAGGTTGGTATTCACGGACTTTGACAAAATACTCTTGATCTCCCAGTTGGAGACTTCAACTTGTCTACTTGCTTGAAGATGGTAGGTGGTCGAGACTTTGTCAGTGACACTATACTTGGTGAGTAAGGAATCAAAAGTCCGGTTGCAAAAATGCAAACCCCTATCACTAATAATGGCCCTTGGAGTACCAAACCTTGTGAAGATATTCTTTTTTAAGAATGCCACCACACTTCGAGCTTTATTATTGGGTAAAGCCACATATCCCTTTGTACTTGCCCACATGGTCATATACAAATTACTGCTATATGTTTCGAGGTTCTTGGCAACTATTTGCATATTGTGCAAAAATTATAAGGAGACAGTTGATTTTTAAAAAAACGCCAAAATATAAAACCAAGACCCAAAAAAATAAAGATGACAACTTCAGTAGTAGGTGTGTACATGGATCGGGTTGGTTCGGTTTTTATCAAAACTAAACCAAACCAATTATATCGGCTTGGATTGGTTCGGTTTTATCGGATTTTTCGGGTTTTCGGGTTTTTTTGTTACATGAATATTATTTCAATCTTACGTTATTAAAATTATAGATAAAGTTTTGATAAGTGAATATATGTTTAGTAAATATGGAAAAAATTGACAATCATATGATCTATTAAAATACTCTAATGGAAAAAAATTTTTAGTAACACATGATAGTTATTTTCTTAATCGTCTAACAATAATTTTTTGTTAATTTACGTTTTCAAGGTTAATACATGAGAGGATCCCAAATATTTCTACATTTTCTAAAGAAAAATCACTACAAAGTCTTAAAAATATAAATGAAATTTATATATTTATATGTCGGTTTGGTTCGGGTTTTTTTACTCAATACCAAACCAAGTCAAACCAAACTTAGTCGGATTTTTTAATCGGTTTGGTTTGGTTCGGTATGGTTTTCCGGTTCGGTTTGAACACCCCTATTCAGTAGTATCTTATGGCTTTGACGAATGCATTTTGAAATAATTATCAAACAGAAATCCTAAATGTAAGTCCGGTCTAGAGAGAAGAGGGGAGAGATAAGAGAAAAAAGGAAAAAAGTGTAACTAATTCCCTTTATTGAAGGCACTAATAATGGATTGAGACCTTTTAAGGTGGAATGTATAGTTTGTAAGTAATTCTTGTTAGAGCGAGTAATATACAAAATTAGAACAATTTTAGTAAATAAATTTCAAATATTGTATAGGAACAAAAAAATCTCATAATTAAAAGGTAAGATAGTTATTAGAAAAATAACTTTTACTCACAAGTAAGAAACAATTTTTCCCCATTTAATGCAAAATAAATAACCAAATACTAGAAATTAAGCTATTTTCATGAAAAGCACTTTCTCCATTTTGAAAACTTAACTTTCATTATATCAAACACACAAAGATTGCCTTCACTAAACATCAAATATACCTAGATTCCAAGACAACATCAGTTTTCAAACATTCTTTTTCAACTTTTATTCAAATATTACTTTTTAAAATACCACATTTTTATGTCCAAACACCCACTATTAATTATGTGTGATGTGTGTATATTCTTGGTAACATTTATAAGTTGTCAGTTTTTCCGTTTCTTCGGATTTTTTTTTGCTTTGTTAGTGTTATAAATAAAGTTTTGATAAATTAATTAGTATATGTTTAATAAGAACCGGACAAATTGACAATGATATGATCTATTAAAATATTTTTATGGGAGAATTATTGCGATAACACATGATAGCTTTACATGTCTAGTAATAATTTGTCATTAATGTACGCTTTCAAGCTTAATCGAATTTAAATAATTAAACATAAAATCAATATGAAACTCAAATAATGATATCTTCTATTAATTTTAAAAACTATCGATAAAATACTATTTTTTAAATTCGAGAAAGTATAAGAGTTTAATAGATCTAGACATATAAATATAGAAGAACAAAGAGATTAACGCATTTTAATAACACTAATAACATAGTGTGGTACAAATTAGGATCAAGCATTATCTAAAGTAAATAAAATGGATGCACTTATAGGGTATGTTTGGTATAAAAGGAAAATATTTTCGTGAAAAATGAATAGTTCTATCACTTATTTTTTATATTTAGTTGGTGAGTGAAAAAAAAAATTCGAAAAATATTTTCTAGTGTTTGTTATAGAGTAGAATTTTTTTAGAAAAATAAATTTCTGTGCTACACTCCTCACTCCCCCC
>MU692976.1:171992-194894 GCA_026770625.1 Nicotiana glauca
TTCAGGACCCTATTTTCTTCTAGAATTTAATTATTCCTTTAAAAATTCATGCAAGTCCAAAGGAACTAATGCATTGTTTTACTTTTTCACACAAGCACAACATTGAAATTTGAACTACATATATAACTAAAATGAAATACTCTTTCCTATTTGAAACAAAACAAAATTATTCTTTTTACAATATGAAAGGAAAGTATTCATTTTGTTAAAATGCAAGGAAATATTTTTTCTATATCATAAAAAAATCATCTTGTTGAAATGAAAGAAAATATTTTTTTGACATCATGAAAAGAAAAAACTCATTCTGTTGAGATATAAGGAATACTTGAAAAGAAAGTATTCATTTTGTTGATATATAAAAGAAAGTACTTTATTTACAACACGAAAGGAAAGTACTCTAAATAATATTTCTATTTAGGGTGGGGTTGGGGAATAGGGATGGGGTGGGTGGTGGGTGGACTGAGGTGTGGTAGTAGGGGTAGGGGTGATTTTGGTGATGGGGTGTGGGTGGGTGGGATGGGGTTGTTTTGGTGGGTGGGGGTTGGTGGAGATGGTTAATAGGGAGAAAAATATTTTTCAAGACATTTAGGACATATTTGGGAAAATACATAAGTACCCCCCTGACCTATACCCGGATTCCCAACTACACACTTTATCTTTATGGGAATCCTATTAAGCCCCTAAACTTTTTTTAAATGGAATTATTCGCACCCTCAACGCTGACGTGGCAGAGTGTGTGTATTTCACTCTCCTTTGGGAGAGTGAGAAGCAAGAAAAAATAATTTTCAGATTATTTTTTATTCTTTTTTACCCTTTTTTCTTACTTTTTTTCCTTTTCCTTTTCCTTTTTCTTTTTTCTTTTTTTTTGTACTTTTTTTTTCTTCTCTAATTCCAACGAATATTCGTTCACCAGCAACTTGTCTAACTGTTTTTCTTCCATTTTTTCTTTTCACACACAAATTAAACTCTCAAAAAGATCTATTCATAAGCAAATCAAAATACATTCAAATTTGGGGGAAAAATTCATCATCGGAAAACCTTCCCATGCCAGAAAAAAAAATAATGTATTGAAATTTTAACTGAAAAAAGTCTTATTAGCTTATATTCGTTTTTATTTCTTTTTCTCTTCCTCCCACACATAAATTACACTTTTAAGAAAAATTTATATATTTATAAAATAAAACACACTTAGATCGGGATAAAAATCTATCGTCGGAAACAAAAAATTCGCCTCGACCACCATTTTATGCCGCTGGTGACCAAAATAAAAGAAAGAGAATGAAATAACAAAAAAATAAGAATAATAAGAAATAAGAAGAAAGAATAAGAAAAAGAAGAAAGAATAAAAAAAATTAGTAAAAATATATGTGGGGGCGAGTGTAATTCACCACTTGCCAAGAGTTTGGTTGTCAGTGTTAAGAGTGCGAATAATTCTATTTAAAAAAAATTTAGATGGGTAACAGGATTCCTGCAAAGATAAAGTGTGTAGTTGAAAATCCAGGTATAGGTCAGGGGGTACTTATGCATTTTTCCGACATGTTTCAAGTAAAAACATGTCCAAACATAATTTCAAATTTCAAATTTCAGATATCATTTTTCAACTTAACTCCAAATACTAATCTCTTTTGTCAAAAATTATAGGAGTATTTTTTATGTCCAAACACCTACTTAAGCCAATCAAACATAAAAAAATTAAAAACTATTTTTCTTCACAGTGTATACACTTATAGTTCTATTAAATATTACATCCTATGAGTGGATCACAAATATTTTTATATCTCTTTCAAAGAAAATACTATATAAAATGTTAAATGTATCTATAAATATTATATATTGGGGTATTATCACTTTTATCCCGTGCCAGAAATTATTTACATCTGGTATATATATATATATAAATTTTTTTTTTTTTTACAACGACTATATAGAGTCTTTTTTTCTTATATATTTATATGTCGATTTGGTTCCGACGAGTGATTTTATTGTATGTCTCATACAACTGACATTAGTTGTGTGAAACCTCTTTTTATCTCACATATTTGTGGACTCATATCTTACACATTTGGGTCCACGAAATTCTAGGACCGTACAGTTGTGAGACCAAAAAAAAACCTCACACAACTAGCATCAGTTGTATGAAACACAAAATAAAAAATTTCGATTCCGACTCTTTATATTCTTTACTCCACACCAAACCAAACGATTTTTTAATAAGTTTGTTTGACTTTCGATTTGATACGTTTTTTGATTTGATTTGAACGCCCAAGACCTTGATCGTGACATAAGCGTAACTTTTATCTTTTTTCTTTTCCTATTTCTCCTCATGACCTAATTTCTTAGAAATAATTTTATCAACTCAACTGTTAGAATCATGAATACGGATCTACCAATGGATTTTGTTCATGATCGGCTTCTTTTTATCCAATTTCTATCATATAATGAAAGTCAACGATGCACATCCTCGCATTTACTATTATTTTGGCTTTTTCTTAATAAATAAAAAATTATCATGGAAAAATGCATTGTATTGAGGCAATGAACTTTCATGGAAAGAGGTTGGTATGTCATATTTTACGCAATTGAGAGTCAAATACAACGTTTGACTAAATACTTATTTACGTAAATTGACTAAATTAATCAACATTGGCTTGAGAGTGAGGTTGATTTAACTTAATTTTATAAACAACAAAATTTAGAAATCGATAGAATAATATTTCTGAAGTGAGTAATCCAAAGATGCCTAAAAACTAAATGGATTTAGCTATACTATGATTGTGTAAAGAAACTTTACACATCTAGTATAATTTAATCTGTTGTAATATGTTGTTCACCTTATCTTTCGGGTTACTTATAATTTTGTTTACTACGGCGCGTACTAATATTGTTAATATATATCTTTTAGGTGATTTAAAAGTGTAAATTAGTGTAAATTGTTTTAACTATCAAAGTATAAAAATTGTATAATAGTGTCTTGTTAGATGTCATGGTTAATTAGAAAGCATCGTATACTGTAGTGTTGCATTTTATTTGGCTTCAGTGTAACTGATTTAAGGATGTCAGTCGATAAATGCAGCAACAAAAATTGTCATGCACCTAGAAAAAAAAAATTCTTAAAATATACTATTTTTTGTTTCTTAATTGCTACTATCAATTTTGATGCAACCAAAAAAATTGATACTAGTATACAAACGATAATAGTATATTTTATCTAATATCACTTGGTTCATTATGTATTTACACTTAAATTGTACAAGTTGTATCGCCCTATATTTAATGGAGAAGTTCATACTAGCAACTAAGAGCATTTTAACCACCCAACTCCCAAGTTAAAGCAAGAAAAGGAACAAAAAAAAGGCGCAAAAATTAAATAAAAGGTAAATTAAATTGTTAATATGGGCATATAATAATTCTATGGAAAAATACCTTACACCCCCCTAAACTTGTCACGGGTTCTTAATTACAGTCTTAAACTATTCCTGGTCTTAATTACCCCTTAACTTGGCCTTTTGAGAGTCATTACCCCCCTAGATGCTGATATAGCAAAAGGTGTGGGTGCACTAGCCTGCCACGTGAATTTTTCTGTATATGTAGCATATTTTTGAAAATAAAATATGTTTTACCTTTTTAAGAATATTACTTTTTTAGATAAATTTTCGAATACAATTTATAATAAAATTTGGATAGAACTACATTATTTTGGCTAAAAAAATTATTTGGCTAAAAATAATAAAGTTTTATTTAATCTTTTTTTTATGAATTTGACCTGAAAATTAAATAAAACTTGAATTTGCATTATACAATTGCAGTATAATGTAAGTGACTCGTTTTATTTCTTGCAATTGTACACTCTTTTTATTTCTTCTTTTGATCCAATGACTATTTATTTCAACTGTGTATTTTTACTTTTCAGGTAAAATCTGTAAAAAAAAAAAAAAAATTTTAGAGTACCGTAATTTAGAGCTATATAAAAAATTATAGACAAAATAATTAATTTCAAACTATGTATTTTTATAATCTTTTAGATGCCTTGACTATTTATTTCAATTGTATAAATCTGTATTTTCAGGTCAAATTCAAAAACAAAAAAAAAGATTAACTAAAACTTTATTATTTTTAGCCAAATAAAAAAATTTTAGCCTAATAATGTATTTCTATCCAAGTTTTATTATAAATTGAATTCGAAAAAAATTATCTAAAAAAGTAACATACTTAAAAAGGTAAAATATATTTTATTTTAAAAAAAAAATATCACATATAAAGAAAAATCCACGTTGCAGGCGAGTGCACCCACACTCTTTGCCTCATCAGCGTCCATGGGGTAATGACTCTCAAAAGGTCAAGTTGAGGAGGTAATTAAGACCACGAATAATTTAAGGTTGTAACTAATGATCCGTGTCAAGTTTAGGGGAATTTTAAGATATTTTGCCTAATTCTATTTTATGGAAACTATCGATCCAGGTGGCAAACAACAGTTGACTATGACGTTACAAACGGGATTTTGCATACTATATTGAGAAAGTTCTTCACCATTATTATCATCATCTTCTTCTTACAATTTTATCATCATTTTTCAAGATCCTCCTATTTTCGTTTTAGACTTTGCTACAATACAGACAAGATCCCCCCAACGATGAAAAAGATTTTTTTTTTTTTTAACAGTGAGAAAAAGTCAACATTCTTTGTAGTATTTGGAGAAATATGTAAGTTACAAAACTTCAATATGACTAGCAAAACAATTAGAAAAAGTAAAAATATGTCTAAAGTATTTGTACTATTTGCATTTCAAAGTAAAGTTTATAGTAATCTTGTCCCAATTAATTTAAATACAATATATAGGTGGTTCATTAATAATTGATCGCGCTCAATTATGCCTCTTAAAAAATTTAATGGACGCTGCAAATAAAAACCGATCTGTGAGTCTAGAGTCAAATCTCACAGAGAACTAAGACTTAGCTATAACTATTCAATATTGCTAAG
Source organism: Nicotiana glauca (assembly GCA_026770625.1). Taxonomy (NCBI): domain Eukaryota; kingdom Viridiplantae; phylum Streptophyta; class Magnoliopsida; order Solanales; family Solanaceae; genus Nicotiana; species Nicotiana glauca. The sequence goes on from MU692976.1 coordinate 176,970, forward strand.
AAACAAGAGTTCGAACAATTTTAAGTTACAAAGGTTAAGATTTATATTTTTAACTAATTAACTAAGAACTATTAAAAACACTAAAAATTATTAACTAAGGAGGATTGAGGAGGCTTAGAGTTATGGTTTTTCCAATTTTTGGAATCCTTCCCGCTACGTCTCCTATAATTTTGCCTAAGTATTCTGTACCGACTGTGAGTATTTCGGATGTTGTAATTCTCTTTTGAGCGACAACTAAAATTTACTAGACGTATTCTTCCAAACTACGCTAGCTGGCACTAGTTCACTACTCACCAAGATAACACCAAGGTTTAGTTATTCTTAACTCGACATTTAAACCCTCCATATTAATTTTTCACATACGTTAGGGGTGATATTGTTCAACAACTACCTAAATGTATATCATTTTCAAGAAATACACACTAAATAGGCACAGACAATTGAGACCCTTCAATCAACAATAGTAAAAATGTAGTTGAACAAGTAGAGAAAAGTTAATGGCAAATTTATATTAAACGTAGTTGAAATTCATCCTCCAATAGGTTCAATAAAACCCTATTTAGCTGCTCCTAATGTATGAACAATCATAATAATATTCAAAAGCATTAAACTACAGATTAAAGAAGAACGGAGAGCAAAATTCTTGTGATTCGTTGCTTCCAAGTGTTCCATAACCTTTTGTCTCTCCAATCATATCTCCCTCCTCTATAAACTAAGTTTAGGTAGGGTTAAAGTGTCCAAGTCCAAAACTGAGGAGGAAACAAAAGTGGCTCGGATAGATATTATCAGCGCGGGGGCATCATCAGTGCACCAAAACTACAGTGCAAGGCGCCATCAGAGGCGCCAAAACTATCATGCCTTGCGGCTTGCGCCATCAGAGGCACCAACTTTGGCGCGCTGGGCAGTGTCTTGCACTGTCTAAAGCTGTGAGCTTTTATGGCCTTGCAATGTCTTCTTTTTGTGCCACATTTTGTAGCTTCTAGGTACCATTTCGTGTAACTTTTCTCCAGTTTATATTCATGTGTCCCTACACGAAAAATAACTCAATTAAACTCAAATATCGCTCAAATTAGCATCAATACAACAAACAAGAGTAAATAACGTCAAAAAATATGGAGTTATTGCTCAACATCAATAATACACCAACGTATCCAGCAAGAAGTGACAGAAAACTAACTATTACCAAAATATGTACTAAGAAGCTGTAATTCAAATTTCTCTTGTTACCTAATGACCAAAATTTTGACTGGTTTAAACTAAGTCAAGCCATTTAAAAATAGTAGTTGACCACTAAGCCAAAAACAATGTTCAGATGACCTAAATGAATCTAAGTACAATGTTCGAATTCAGAATTATTGTAGAAGACAAAAAAGTAAAATCAGCTAATAATCCTAAGTGCTAGTTGTTGCTTGATCAAGGTCTCTTCAATGTTAAAAAAAAAAATACATGAATAAACCCAAAGGATATTTAGATGACTGAATAAATACTTAATTATTGAAGAAAATCTCACAATTACTGCTCAAAAAATTAGGTAAATCATCTAAAATTACTAAAACTTTCTATGCAATATAATATTAGGTAAAGGTCACTGTGGCAAGAAATGCATGGATTTGAACGAGCTAGTTTGGTATTAATCAATTATATGTAACATAATGAGTAATTCAATGTTAACCTAATAGTTGTTCGATTGACTTCGTTTAGTCATTACAGTAGCACCTAAATTTAATTCAGTAGCAATATATGAATGTGATACATTGAATTGTAAATATATTACAAGCAATTATCCATCAGGATGCTGTTTAATTTGTCTTTCACTTTCTGAAGGTACAATTTGTTGAAATTTGATGAATAATATACATCTCGTACAGCTCAATAGATTAATCCTTATTTAAAATTAGAATTCTGAATTCCTTTAGGGGAAAAAAAATAAAAGGTTTTAATGTTAGTAATTTAAGCTGGTGACAGTGCCATGAATGAGTTATCTGACACTAGAAAGTATTTTAAACTCTGGATCTGGGAGAACTTGTTTTCATAGTTTCAGATACCATTGATTATCCATTAATTTCACCTTCGTATTTTAGTCTTTTTTTATATAAATGTAATTTCCTAAAAGAAACTCTAACGTAATTATGGCTCTGCCTCTTTGATTTATTATTTCTTGATTTGGCTTCTGCACCCACTTTTAATTACAAAGTTAATGTTCTGCGATTAGAAATTAAATGTTGAGGTGTCAATGTACAACAACAGGTCTTTAATTACCAATAAATAAATATCGGTCACTGGACCTCCCCCCTCCTTTTAATAGCGAACAGATATGTCTTGTAATTTGACAAGTTGCGTCCTTCCATGAATAAACTGAGTTTTATTTACAATAAATGAAATATGATGTTGAGTTTCTGCTAAAGATACACGGAAGGTTTACGTGTTCTCTATTTGATCAAGACCAGAAAAATCAATTGTTGACATTCATACTGATTCCAATCTGCATAATAAGTTTATACATACTGCTTCCATTCAGTTTTCTTTTTTATTTCATTAAAATTGACATTTCACTAAGAGGATAATTTAATAGCACCAGTTTGATCAAAATTACTCTCTATCTCTTCATAAAAGTGCGCTGGTGAACTCTATGGGAAGAATGTAATGCGAATATTGTCCAAACCAATAAAAGATAGAACCACCAATATTAAAATATATCATAATTGCAACGCCACATAATGCTCAAACAACCTATAAAAATTGCAAAATAAGAGAGCGCCCACGATCTTATTATGAATGTTTGCGTTCGCAGTGTTCAATTATATGGAATCATTAAATGATACAAATTTTGGATAAGAATCTATAAATGCTCTAGAACATCCATGGTGATCCTTGAACAGGCGATTTCCCATTTCTTGAGCATCGAACAAAAAGTTGTATCAGTTTTGCACTGAGAAGTTTGTGAAGCACATGGTATCACTCAGAAGAGGAGATCCAGAATAGATGTTCTCAAGAGTCTGCACCTTCTGAATCTGCACCAATTAAACAAAATACAGTTCAGATGGAAAACATTCCGAAGACCAGATACAATGAGCTTCACAAATTCTCTTCAAACACAAGAAAATGACTCTGTTTCATTGCACTATCGCGAATTTTTTATGAGAAATAGAAACGCACAAGACAATGCGTGTGAAGTGAAATTACTTGCATTTCCTAACAGAACAATCCGAGCAGCATATATATAAATAATTCTCTACCTGTATTTGTATTCCATGCAAGAGTCATTCCAATTCAAGCTCTTCCTTGTCATATACTATCTCAATCTGCATCAAGAACCAATGAGTTGAGACATTTGTCGAGAAAGGATCCATGAGATCATTGTGATGGTACCACAGTAATGGAAAGATATATATACACGCAATGACGAGGCTACATTGAAGCACCAAAAAGGAAGTCCATGGGCAATTCAAATGAAAATGCCCATAGGAAGATCTGAAAAAAACAGAACGAACTAATAAAAGCCGAGCATCAAAACTGATTTCTAAATGCAGGATATAATATGAAAAAGTTTGCATCAATTTTCTAAGTGACATTCTCAGGATACTTTTGTAAGTGTTTTGGGACTGGCATACAGCTGAAACTAGAAAGGATGCAAGTGAATTCTCTTGAAGGTCACCATTGCTGCCAGCTAAAACAACCAATTTTCTAATTAACATCATAAGAAAGGGGGAGGGTGTGGTGCCAACGACAGAGGTTAGGTTTCCAGTGCTCACAACTAACAAAATTCTTTTTGTATCCATATGACAAACAAGATTCTTAGTAACTATCCCTAAAACACCACCAACACACCCACCAGAAGAAGCTAAAAGAAGGGCACATACTCTGCTTCACTCATTCCCCACCTGTCAGACAAGTGATGTGTATCGCTGCTCAGAAATACACCATGAAAGAGAGATCTACCTTTTGTGTACATGAACATTGAAAAATCAATTTGTCTTTCCTGATAGTGCCATAATGTCTCACTAAGTCACAATATCTAATCATGAGCTAGCGAGCAAACACTAATATGGAATATTATGGCTGTTTTATAGTGCCACACCAAGAAAAGGAGGATTCTCTACATGTGTGTGATATATAGCACCATGTAAATTCCAAATGAAATTAGTAAGGAAAAACATGTCATCATCATGCACAGTATTTATCTCCACATTCTGCACAACCAAATGATATTCCTTTTATTCTCTTTGAGTTTATCTAAATAGTTAAATCATCTGGCAAAAGAATGAGATACAAAAAAAGCAATCAATGTAATGTTGCCACCTATATTAAATTCTAAATATTGCATATCAGATACTGGAAAGAACTCAAGAAACTGGCTAATTGACATATAAGATATGTGAAAAATGCAAAGAATTGACATATCACAGAAGTGCAAAATGCAATAAACTACTATCCAGTTTACCCTCTTTCCCTTGACCCCTTGCTATGCCTAGGAGGAGGTCCCTCCCGCTTCTCTTCCTCCCACTCTACAGAAGCCGGTGGTGGAGATGGCTCGTACCTTGAAGGCCTTCTTTTGAAGTGCCGATCATCATCGCTGCTCTCATAATCCACACTTGCAGCAGCACTCTTCCTTGATCCAGTAGCTGCTTTGTACTCTTCGTGGTACCCATTTGATGTAGTACCCCGGTGGCTCGCCGAGGAACTCACTGGCACTTCACTGGAGGATGGCACCTTTCGCTTCTTTGAAGCTGCTGGTGCATCTTCAGCTGGGAAACTGATGCGAGAAAAAACACTGGCCTTCTTCTTATCCATGGATTTGAGTGGCGCTACCACTGGTGGCTCAGATGGGCCAGTGGAGGATGGTTTGACGTTAGCTGAAGATTCTGAACGGTGGTGGCTACTGCTACTACGATGGGCATGCTCACGGTGGTGGCGGTCCTCATGGTGGTCGCGGCGATGGCGGTCCTCATGGTGGTGATCATCATAATCTTCATACTTTCTCTTGGACGAAGGGCGAGGAAGTTCAGGATCTCGCGATCGACGATCTGGAGATGGCTTCTCAGGCCGGCGGTGATAGTCAACGTCAGGTGATGGCCTCTCAGGTCGGCGGCGGTGGTCAAGCTCCGGCGAAGGCCTCTCAGGTCGACGGTGGTGGTCCAGGTCCAGCGATGGCCTCTCAGGTCGGCGGTTGTGATCAAGGTCCGGTGATGGCCTCTCAGGTCGGCGGGAACGGCCGGAGCTCGATTGAGGAGGAATAGCTTTCTGTGCAATCATCAATGAATATATTAACATCAAAAAATTGCAAAGAAGAAAAAATGTTCTAAAATATCAAAATGCAGATCGAAAGCCGTAAAAAACATCATGCGCTACCTACAAAAGAAGAGGATTTTACACCTCTTTATAATACTCTTTCTCCCCTACTGGCCTAGCAGATACTCAAAATTAATACACCTTCGTACATTCCAGGGAAAATGATTTTACATCATCCCATCCCCCACTACACTTCAATGAATCTACAACAGAAGATTAGTCTAGAACGCTTTTGGAGTCCTATCCACTTCATCATTTTTCCATGTTCTTAATAGCTTATTAACATCAAAAAATTGCAAAGAAAAAATGTTCTAAAATATCAAAATGCAGAACGAAAGCCGTAAAAAACATCATGCACTACAAAAGAAGAGGATTTTACACCTCTTTATAATACTCTTTCTCCCCTACTGGCCTAGCAGATACTCAAAATCAATACACCTTAGTACATTCCAGGGAAAATGATTTTACATCCTCCCATCCCCCACTACACTTCAATGAATCTACAACAGAAGATTAGTCTAGAACGCTTTTGGAGTCCTATCCACTTCATCATTTTTCCATGTTCTTAATAGCTTACTTTAAAGTTTTTGGTCAAATTAGGCAAACAGTTTCGTCACAAAAAGAGTAGAACTCCAGGCCTAGTGCCATTGGGAAAAGGTTTAAAATTTTGGAAAAAACAGAAAAGAAACGAGGGAACAAAATCACTTGATGGCCATTGTCCACCACATCCAACGTACAGGAACCGGAACAGACTAATAACTAGCAAAAGAAATGTAAATCAACATCTTAATGTGCACTGTCCTGATTGAGCTCCAGTCAACTGCCCATTTTACTGAGGGCAACCAGAAACTATGACGATATTTTTCGTCATCAGGCAACATCATCATTGAAAAGGAGCACCAACTAGGGTTAGGAAGTCGTATATTCCGTTCCAGCACAATGGGCAAAGTATAATCTTAATTCTCCAGAACCCCATATTAAGGTAGTTCAGAGTGTGTCCTGTACTTAATATTAGAAAAGAGATGCTAGAAATACAGTCTCTGAGACTGCTGCTTTTTTTTTTTTGTGTGTGTGTGTGTGTGTGTTGAGTGTGGGGGGGAGGGTGGCGGTTGCTTCTTTTTTGACTGTCCCTGGTAATTGAAAGATGAAACTGGAAATAAACTCTTAGCTGCTTCTTGGACAAACAGGTTGTTAGCCAAATTTTCTCGTAACACATACCCATCTACTAAAATATAGGGATAAAATAGACTGGAATATTTGGCAAGCAAGATACATACAGATAAAATAGACTGGAATATTTGGCAAGATACATACAGATTTGGATTTCACGGAAGGACCATCAGCACCGCTGCCTACTTCCCTCGCATGTTCCCTGTCTTTAGAAAACTCCCTGCTGGATATAACACAAGATATTTCTAAATTCATTGAGAGTGCGTCAAAAAGTAGAAGCATAATAGAAAATGACTCTTGACAATAGAAACAAACCAAAGAGGACAAAATATGAGGATATAATTAGATTGTGCTTGATTTCAGCATGCCTTCAAATAGAGAAAACTAATTTGTACAGAGACACATATAGCACACACATACTGCAAAAACCTCAATATTCAAAACTCAAAACATTTAAGAAAATTTTGATATCACACACCAAAATAGCTCCATAATGGGATGCAATGAAATTACGGCATGAACATTCTTTGGGAAACCTCAATACGCAGTGCTCACATCCTTTAATGTGATTTTAACATCACCAGCGGAAACAGCACCATATTGTGCTGTGAATAACAGGAACAGAAAACCAGGTAGGTTAAATTACCTCTCTCCCCGTCTCTCGATCTCACGCTTCCTTTTCAGATCAGCCTTCCTAGCCTCGAACTCTTCTCTGCTCATGATTGGTGGGCCAGCATTAAATCCCATCCCAAACTCTGCTGCAAGATCCCTAAAATTTGGTGGTCATTTTTTAAACCAGTCAGGTAAGCCAAATCTCATAGGAGCCGACACATATAGATACATGAACATGAAAGTATTAAAACTACAACATCAGAACCAAACTGAATATCCATTACCAAAAACTACGACTAGGGGTTAGGAACCCAAAACATGTGTAAACACTTGATCAGAGATTAGGAGAGAAATTCAGGATAAAAGGCAACACAAGTTGTACCTCTGCATTGGAGGACCGAAAGGCAACATAAAACCTTGTCCACCAAATGGATCTTGTGGTAAGACAGGAGGGACAAATGGAACATCTAGAGGACCAAACCCATAAGGATTGTACGGCATGGCACCTTGATAAGGGGCTGCAAACCCATCTAGTCCAGGTTGCATGCCTGTCCAATAAGGATTATTATACGCAGAAGGACCCATGGACATCATATAATTCTCAGCAGCAAGATGATCTTGAGCAGCTCTCCACTGCATCTCCGCAACAGCAGCTGCAAGGGCATCAAGTAAATCAGGGAACAGATCCATCAAGATTGCAGACATAATAATCGAAGCTCTATTCCAAAAAGAACTAGCAGATATATCAATTCGTGCACAAGAGGAAGCGAAATGTGCATACGGTTCAATGGCAGGCGTGCTTTCTTCTTCTTCTTTTTCTTTGCTGAAAAAATAAAAAATATAAATAGATGAGAACTCATCCAAGGGATATATATGAAACCAAGAATCTCCTCTAGGCTGCTCAGTGAGATACAACCAATGACTTATTGAAACCAAAAAAATGAACAAAAGAGCATCATTACCTGCCTCCGCAGCTACATGCTTTTGTTGAACTTCTTCATCAGCCAATGGAGCACTTCCCTGGGATGCATGTTCTTTAACACTAACTGACTCATGTGTGGCTTCAGAAACATCTGCAACCTTCAAAGTCCTGCCTCTCTCCACCATTTGCAGTGGTGCACTGCCATTCTTACCCTCCTCAGCAGTCTCCTGGACTTTAGATGTTTCCTCCTTATGAGGAGGTGGTGGTAACAGCTCTCCCCTTGAAGCTGCAGATTGTGAAGGAGATGGAATCTTAGGTGGGAGATTGCGTGCTGACTCCATATCTGGAACATGTGATAACAAAGACAAGATGGAAGCCATTGAAAATCAAAATGATAATGGACTTGAGCGAGAGAACGGTTCAGAGAGCTAAAACCAGTACCAACCTTGAACATGAAGAGCACTACCCCCATGCTCTGCACTGCTATTATTTGATTCCAGTATTCGATTTATTGTATCCCTCAAAGTCTTGTTAGGCAACAGGTCATCAGCAAGTATACTTGTGGCCCCACAGATGCACATCGACTTTGAGATGATATAATCCCTTATGCCTGAGGATAACCCTTGAGATCAATTCAAAATTCAAGAATATAGGACACACTAAAATTGAACAAAGAACTCCTTAAATTCATCATAGCAGCAACAAAACTAGCATCATATTACACACCAAGCTACCGACATTTATAGCAAAAACTCTTTAAACAACACTATGCTCCAATTAAACAGCAAGCTCCTTACATTTATCGCAGAAACTCGTAAAACAACACTTGCTTGTTAGCACCGCATCTTTCATTACTTCTTTACACAAGGGACAATGAAGTTCTGGTGGAAGATCACCGACGGAGCGTATAGAAGGCATCCCTTCAACTTCTCTATCAAAAGCAGCCCTACAACAAGTGGCTAGTCATACACATTCTTGTTACAAGCAAGCATTCAACAATACCAATATGATAGGAAATCTTACTCATTGGGCTTTAAAACTGCAACAGCACCACTTGGTAAAGCATATGAACCATCTGGAGTTGCCATTAACATGGACTTTGGAATGCCAGTTGGAGGTTTCACTTTCTTGATGTCATAATTTGGGTCACCATTTGTTGGGCAGTGCTGGATGAAATGCCCTGAAACAAATTATGTCATAATTGGTTCACAGCGACTCACTTAACACATTTGACTATGCTAATCAGAGACTTCTAAGACAATGACCAGAAGATGGATGAAACATAAGAAACATACCAGGCACCTTACAACGATGGCATACATAGCCTGGTGGTGGTGTTTTCCGTTCCAATCCACCCCAACCTGAAAAATTGGAAGAATAGCATCCAGTTTGAGAGCTCAAGCATGAAAATATGACAGCCATCGGATTCAATCACAATCAGTAATTCATCTTAGCAGTAGCAAAATGAAAATTTAATACTCCTACAGACTTATGACAATTATTCAACCAGGATGGCAAATCATAAGAACTTAACCACAAGGTTTTTAAATTTTTCAACCTACAATTTCACAATTGACTTGATGAGTTTTTTTGTCATTAAATTTCAGAAAAGAATGAAATGAAGGCAGGTGACTGAGATGGACTTAAATGGACCAACTTGGACAGCGGGCATTCATATAGCCGCCCTCAATTAGCTTGAGATTGAGATCGTAGTAGTTCTTATAAAATAAAGACTGATATTCCAAGTTAGCAAACGCAAAATAGACAAAGCCCTTCAACCTGGTAAAAATGGGAAGATTCATAGTAGATCAACAGGACAAAAAAAAGAGCATATTACCAAAGCCTCGTCCACCACGTCCACCCATCATTCTTCCACCTGGACCTCGTCCATAACCTCTACCAGCACCAAATCCATCAGAGGGTTGACTGCATCAACTTAAAGATCATCAGAACCTTCTGCTTTTTGGATAACGGTAACAATTTTATATATAAGGGGAGAACCACATAAGTTGTGAAGTCTCCATTAAACCAGTATCATTCCAAATCAGAGAAAAAGGAACAGCTAATGCAATAATCACTCTCCCGAGTGCATTTACATTTAAAAATGAAGAAATAGGAGGCTTTCCCACCTCTGCCAATCCAACGCTGGAGTGTCAATTAAAGCTTTGATCTTACTCTCCTCATCAGCTTTGCTTGGAGGAGGAGCATCCTGCACTTGGTTGCTTGACTGAACTGGCGTTGCTTCAGGAATAGCGTACAAATCATTCCCAAATTCATCCCAATCTAGATCTTCAGGCTATACAATGAACATGAATATATCAATATGGTTAAGACCACAAGTTGTCATTACTAAAAACACCAGGACTCTCTCCTACAGCATAGTGCTATGGATGCTTACATATTTGGTGGCAGACGACTCCCCTCCCAAATAACTACTTTTTACTGTTTGAGCCTCCTCAGATTGGTATTCTATTTGGGGCCTGCGGAAAGGACATTTCGGTCATATAAATATCGCTATTATGGCAATTCCCAAAAGACTGAAAGCAGTATAAGGACCTATGATTAACACCACTTCCACCTTGTGCGGAAGAGGGGAGGGACAAACTATGAAAACCATATTCAACACAATGCAAATGACAGCATCAGCATTCTCATCGATTCTCCCCTATACCCCATCCCCTTTCAACCACCTTCCACAAATTGCAAAGGTCTATATCCACCACCTTTCAACAACCTTCCAAGGGAAGGAAAACAACAACAACAACACCGCCTCAGTCCCAAAGAAGTTGGGATCGGTCTTCCCAGGGAAAGAAAAAAACCATGAAAAAGGATCTTCAGATTTAGTAAACAACCCATAACACCCCACCATCAGCTCCAATAAAAGAGATACCTGCGCGTTTCTTAGGTACCAACCCAGGTCAACTGTCTTTGTTCCACAGATTTTGAAGTTCTAAAGATAAAAGCAATCTAAATAACAGATGAGAATCAAAGGATCAAGACAATACTCGTCTGGTTCTGCTACAGGTGCAGTTACTATGGGCATGCGAGGTCGTCCAGGAACACGACGAATCAAAACACTAGTATTTTTGGGGATCAAGGTGTCCTCATCAAGATATTCTGAAATTGCAAAAAGAAAAACACAAAGCACATAAAGCCCTGTAGAGTTCACAATACATATGAATGGAAATACAAGTTATGCATTCAATTCCAAATGGCATGATCCACCATTAAAGCCCCTTACTCTAAACAAACTATTTGTCAAGCACTGCAGTTCCTCACGGAGGATCAACTTGACCCTGAGTTTTGCAATGTGACATAAACCTTGAGTGAAATAGGCTCCTTACATAATTTCTTTTGTCTCGGGTAGCACAATACATAGTTGTATCGCTTAAAGCTCCTCAAAGATTATCATGGAAAAAACAAGTCTCAAGGTAAATGCTATACTAGACAGTATGCTACCAGCTTATTGTTATGAGCCCTAACATTAGAACAATTTTTTTAATACGAAACTAATTTTATTGACAAATAGCAATACAAAGGGAGTACTGAAGAAGTACAAAAAGAAGCTGGTTGTACAAAAATTATACAAAAAAAAACTCAAACAAGTCCAGAAACTCAGCAGTGCTGAATACAGGATTTCCTCTATGCAAACACTTCCCTTTAAATCAAAATAGAGCTTGCCCTATAATTATGTAAAAGAAATCCATTAAGATATGATGACAGAAATTGTATACCCCCCTAGAGAATGAAAATTGCAATCAGACAATTTTACAGTGTATATTTTCTTGAAAGAGTTTATGCATCATCCTTCGGAAAATTAAATTAAAATCACTGTAATCTTTTTTTACTTGATAAAAGCCACTTTTTTCTTTAAAAAATGCTTTGAATATAAGTAGCACATACCAAATTCTAGAGAAACTAAATATATTGATAGACCCCAAATCAATATCACACAACAACTTGGGCAATACGATTAGGAATGCAACTAGGTAATGCACGAAAATGACGACTCAATTGGAAGGTAACGAACCTTCATTAGACTGGGCGTTGGTGACAACGAGGTCAAAATCTGTACCCCTGCCTAGATGCTTGGATTCAAATATTTTTTCTTTCAAGTTCCCAACAGTAATAAAGTGACCGTCAATTGCTATTGAATCATAATCTTTTGCACTTTTAAACTTAAAATAAACTGCCATAACTCTCTTTTTTCCTTTAAAATTCCTTTTTTTCCTCAAAAAATCAATAACAACAACAACAACAACAAAAAAAAAAGGCCAAAATCAAAAAATTATAATAGGCCTGATATTATAGGAAGAAAAAAACTGATATATAAAGTACAAAAAAACTAAAAACAGCTCTCTTTTTTCTATCTCACAACTTCTCTTCAATAACTCAAGATAAAATCAGTCAAACCAAATTCCTTCAACAGATCAGTTGAACATCCTTCCGTGACGAAATTAATCCTCAAAGCTTCACTCAGCAGCTATAGTTTAGGGCTTATTAACAAAAAATTAATAAATCGCTGCTATGCTACTCCTTCGGCTGCGACGATCTCGATCAGATCTATCAAATAACACAAAATTCGGCTTCTTTTGCACTCTGGACGTCTCTCTTAGCTGATGCTGAGCTGTAAAGCGTCAGCTTATTTCGGATCGACTGAATTTTATCCAATCGGCGAAAAGCGACCGCAAATTCTTCGACGGAAGAAAGCCGTGGAGAAAGATTTTCTCTATTTCTCTACCGGAAAACGCCAATTCATCTTCGCTCACGATGAACTCATCGGATAATCGTTGAATCTCGAAGAAAATCGAACGGAAAACTGAAGAGAATAGCCAAAGGAATAAGCTATATGGCGTCGGAGCTAGGGTTTCCAAGGATGAGAAATTGGTCGATTGATTTGCGAGGATGAATTGGGGAAGAATTCTGGAATTTATACAATTTCTCAAAGAGGGCCGGGCCGGGCTAGAGGTTTTAGTCATCGACGAGCTGGGCTGGGCTAGCTCGCTATTTTGATGGCTGTTATAATGGTCCGCCCACCCCAACCTTATGTGGGCTGCGGGCTCCACGGACCGGCCCATCATTTTTTAAAATATAATTTTATATTTTTTTTTAAGTTCTGACCTAAAAAAAAAGATAATTATTTAAAAGTTAAAAAAATATAAAACTTAATAACTTTTTATATTGTTTCAATATATCACAACTAATACTTAAAAAAAAAAAAGGACAAGTCTATATTTCATTCACTAAAAGTCAAAATTAAAACAAACTATTCAAGAGAACGTTCATGATGCTTATGAGATATCCAACACATCACCTTCATCAAATACATTTGAATCCGCTTGTGATAAGGTTGTCTTAACATTTTCACTTTCATCTACAATTCATATGCAATATCAATTAGTTAAATATTAAAAGCAATTAAATTTTAAAAATTAATAATATTTAAATTCACATAAAAAAATATTACCAATTTGAGTTCGGGAAAACTTGTGCAGCCAATTTCAAGTAGTAACAAGTGTTTGGATATTTTCATAATAAATGCAACTTCTGTATTTTGTAGGAACACGCCACCAATGCTAAATATTGATTTCGATGGTACAATGGTAAAAAGAATGCTAAGTACATCACGCACCATCATTGAAAGATCGAGATATTTTCTAGAATGGTCCTTCCAATACATGACAACATCACCTCTTGAAACTTCTCAAGATCAAGTTTTGGTTTCTCTTAGTAAAGATCCAATTCTCACTTTCCATATCTAAAGACAGTATACTTTTTATTTTTTTATATATTTTAAATAAATATTTTATTAGGCCCACAGGTCGGGCCGGCCCAGCCTCAGTCAAGCCTCGCGGGCCACGGGCTTACTCGGGCCGGGCTTAAAAGCCTCATTTTTAAACGGGCTCCAAAAATTCTAGCCCAGCCCTGCTAAATCACGGGCTCCGTTGGGCCAGCCCATATTGACAGCTCTATCTACAGATTAGTCCTTTTAGTTTTAGTATTTTAAATGTAGCCCTCCTATCTTTGTTTCGAATGTTCCACCTAAGAATTATAATTGTGTAATTGCGAAATTGAATGTAATTGAGATTTGAGGGAAATTGTTTTTATCAATTATTACAAACTAGGAGTCTCTTTGGAAAGTCACCCGATAAACAATTGTATTTACAATGACTTGTTTGTTATTACCCTAAATTTATAATTTGATTGCACAAGTGTAATTACGCACTCAAATTAAATTATAAATTAAGTAATTGTCAAATTTTAAAAGTTAATATAATAAATATATACCTATAAATTTTTATAAATATAAATGATATTATATTTGGTATTTACGATGTATATTTTTTTGTGAATATACATTAATTTAGTAATCATATATTTATAACTAATATTGTAAAATAATTTATATATTTTTTAAATTAACAATATTTAATTTAGATACTTACAAAAATTAACAATAAACATTTTGTAAGAACATCATGGTATTCATATTTGATAAAACAGATTAATATTTATAAATATTACGGCATAACATTATTCAAATATTTGACAAAACTAATCTATCAATTTTAACTAAAAAATAAACAATATGCAATGTGAGCTAATACTACTACAACAAGTAAATTGGAACCATGAATATAACACAATTTCAAAATTTAAAAAAATAAAATAGTTTAACATATGTCAAATTCCAACAAAATAATAGTAAGTTCCACTACAACTTAAGATTAGGAAACATGATAAGTTTATAACCACATTCAACAGCAAAATTCCACTTAATTGCATCACTCATTATATGTCAAGTTTGTTAATGACTCATTATTTCTAATATTATGAGGTGTAATTTCAAAAAATAAAATAATAAAACAAATAATAAATAAAATATAAGTAATTACATGGAATCACAAGAAGGAAAGATAAAGAAATAAAAGATAAATAATGTACAAAGAAAAATATATTTTAAAATTTCAAAAGAAATTAAAAAGTAAAAATAATATTAAAAAATAGAAATAAAAAGTTGTAAAGAAAATAAATTAAAATAAAAACAAAAAGGAAAGAAAACAACCTTGTAACACAGTATAATTACCACTAGTTCTTACCTCACCCTTAAGAATAGTGTGTAATTACATCCCTCCAATTATACCCAATTTCATGATGACCAAGTAATTACTTGGTCAAACAAACATGTCAAACTGTGCAATTACACCCAATTACATCCAAATTCATTTCCAAGGTGGCTTTATAAACAAGATCCTATAACTTTTCTATTTCTCCTTTTTTAAAAATATATTAAGTACTATTTTTGTCAGGACCCAAACCCCACCATAGGGACCGTGACGGCACCTAATCTCAAAGATTAGGTAAGCATATCACTTGACAACGTTAATATAATAAAATATGATATAATAAGGTGGAGTTTAATATAAAAGCAGAAATAAAGTTAACACAAGCTGAAATGACTATACTCAATACATCTCCCTAGAATTAGGTAGTACAGCGTCATGAGCTTAAACTGAATGCATACACAATATTCAAAATACAATATTGTTCGAAATAAAATTAGTATCAACATAAAGGATGAGACTCCAAGGGACTACGACAGCGTATAGCTCTACCTTGAATCCTCACGACCGATGCAAGCTCTCACTCCCAAGATTCGCTGCCTCCAACACCTGGATCTGCACAAAATGTGCAGAAGTGTCGTATTAGTACATCACAATCGGTACCTATTAAGTATCAAGTCTAACCTTTGCGAAGTAATCACTAGGTTCAAGTCATATGATACTCACTACTCAAATAACACGTGCAATGTATCAATAACTGACAACATAATATGAAATAGAAAATAAAATCAACAATCTCGTTAGAACATGTGATAACAACTTCATAGAATAATTCACTTTTGTCAACAAATCATCCAATAGAAGTGGGGGCATGTAATAGCATATCAAATTCAGATAAAAAAATTCATTAAAAATACAAGACGGAGTTTTGAAAAAATATATATGATTAGAATATCAACCACGTTGCAACACATAAATAACGTCAAGAAAGATACCCCCAATCATCTGTCACGATCCGGATTTTCCACCATCGGGATCGTGATGGCGCCTACTCGTGGTAGCTAGGCAAGCCAATTTACTCACCGTTTTCATTAGTAAAACCATCATGTTGTCAATTTATAGCATCATTGATAATAACAACAATAACTGCAGAATTCTAATTTTATAAGTCTGAAATAAATATGAAATGCTCAACAATATTCTCTACCCAAGATTTGGTGTCACATACTCACGAACTACTAAGAATAAACTACATATAAAGGTCTGAAAGAAATATAATAGCTGTCTGTCTCGAAAACAATGAGGCAACAGTATAAATGAAAAACATAAGAAGAGACGCCGGGCTTGCGGACGCCTGCAAGGCTATCTCAGTCTCGTGAGAATAAAATCCTGCTCCCGAACTACTGCTGCTGTTGCTGCTCAAAACCTGGACCTGTGCAAAAATGCACAGAAGTGTAGTATCAGCACAACCGACCCCATGTGCTGGTAAGTGTCTAGCCTAACCCCGACAAAGTAGTGACGAGGCTAGACTGGACACCACATAAACCTGTGCAGTTATAAATATACAGCGAAAATCGAATACCAAGTAATTAACAACATGGGAGGGGGAAACATGCTATGAGAAAATACAATTAGCAGTAACCCAGAGTAACAACCAAACAGCTTAAAGTCCACAATGAAACAAGAAATCAATGTTCAGACATAACCACAGATATCAACAACTGTTGCGGCGTACAACCCGCTCCATAATTACCATTGTTGCGGCGTGCAACCCGCTCCACATATCACTGTTGTGACGTGCAACCCGCTCCACATATCACCGTTGCGGCGTGCAACCCACTCCACATATCACTGTTGCGGCGTGCAACCCGCTCCACATATTACTGTTACGGCGTGCAACCCGACCCACATTATTTATCAGTTATCATTGTTGCGGCGCGCAACCCGATCCTCAGTGTCATTTGTTGCGGCGTGCAACCCGTTCCTCAATATCATTTAACAGTCTGAGTCCCCAAGCAACAGTCACAATGAAGGGACACACAGCAGACAAATACATAGCAAATATCCCAGCAAGGGAGTACAATTAACAGTTCAATCATCCCGGCAAGGGAGCACAATTAATAATTCAATCATCCCGGCAAGGGAGCACAATTAACAATTCAATCATCCCGGCAAGGGAGCACAATTAACAATTCAATCATCCCGGCAAGGGAGCACAATTAACAGTTCAATCATCCCGGCAAGGGGGTTACCATAACCACATTTAGTTCCAACATCTAACCACCACAGCTATAACCAACCTATTACCACACTTAACCACCTCAGTTACATCTAACCGACTACCACACCCAACCACCCTATCTATAACTAATCTGTTACAATACTTAATCACCTCAGCTATAACCATAAGCTTTACCTAACACAAGGAAACATCACCCTAAGAATCCGTAATATCAATTAAGAACACAACACCGGGGAATCACAACTTAACCATAGCCAGCCAAGAGGGAAACATAATGATATCTCCTCTTTCTCACTTTTACTTCACAATTCTTTTCAAAGCACATACTCTAGAGGTTCAATTATCACTTGTACTTTCACAATTCGTTCTACAACTGGAGCCAACGCTCCTCAATGACGCCAGTCATTTCATATACTTTCAATATTCGTATCGCAATCCGAGCCAATGCTCTTAGGAATCAAATTATCATATTATCATTCACATGTTATTCACAACATATAGAATTACTCCAATTAAACACGGAATTCACAATCAGTTTATGGTAATCACATTATAAGGACTCGCGGTCATGCTAGACACCAATGTATAGATACTCGTCACCATGCCTATACATCGTACTCGATCAC
>MU692978.1:0-11469 GCA_026770625.1 Nicotiana glauca
TAACCAAACACCTAAAATCAATCGAAATCAAACTGAAATAAAAACCTACTAAACACAGAATAAAAGGATAGAACAAAGGCAAAATTAAGTTAAAGGAAGCAACTACTAAATCAATCTCAATTATACTAAAGAAATCAGAAAATCATGAAAGCAATTATAATCATCTAGACTAACAAACGAACAAATTATGATTATTAAGAAAAAAATTAAACACAACATAAACTAACCACAATTCGACTAAACTAACAATAAAGTGCCTGAACTAATTAAGCTAACGTTCAAACTATCAAAGCAAAACACCAATTAAGCCAAAATTAAACTAAACTAAAGAAAAAGAAAATCAAAACAACATTGAAATTAAACCAAAGCAAAACTAATCAGAAAACTAAGAGAATTATTCATTGTCTTAAATAGAAGAAGAAGTAGGGGACATAGAAAGATGAAAAACGAGGACTCACGGCTTGACTCGAACTCTTTGATTCAAAATTTGACCGTCTTGGGCGTGACTTGGACATCAATGACAGTGAATTCTCCATGAGGGGAATGAGGAAGTCATATGGTGTTGATTTGGTGAAGTTTGGAGAAATTAGGTTTCGGCCGGAATTTTCGATTTGAAATTCGAAACATTCAACTGATATTTGAGGGAAAATGGTTGTGGATTTGGATTGAGGGAGTTAAGGAGATTCAGTGGTGTAAATTTGGTCGGATTTGGACGAGTTTGCGTCTTGGTCGGAGTTTTTTGATCTGATATTCGAGAGGCTGGGTTATTATTCGAGGGAGATGGTTTTGGGGTTGGAAAGAGGAGGGGAAGGGGAGCTTGTGGTGAAATTTTGGGGGCAATTGGAGCTCCGCCGCCGGTGGAGACGATTTCCGTCGGCTGTTCACGGTGGTGTTACACAGGGTCTGGTTTGGGTATGTTGGAGACGACAATCTGGGGGTGGGGTGGGGATATCCGACCGTTAAGTATTAATTGACCCACAGTTGAGAGTCGTTGATCTATTGAACCTCGACGGTCCAGATTTGTTTGGCACTAAACAGCGTCGTTTTGATGGTTATAGAGTCGGACCGGGTTGGGGGATGGGTGTGAGCTCGGACTGGGGTCACTTTGGGCTGGATTAATTCAGAAAATGGCCCAAATTTGGTCTACTACTAAGACCACCCCTTTTGATTTCAATTGTTTCTTTTATTTCCTATTTTTGTTTTTGTTTTCATTTGTTTATATTTTTATTTTCTGATTTTATAAAAAATACAAAACAAATTAAAATAAAGACCTAATATATTTCAAAGTTAAACTAACTAATTCCTAAAATTGTTTAAAATCTATTTTCGTGACAAATTCATAATTAACAATTAAAAATGCAAAAGATGGACTATTTTTTTTTTACTTTATTTTAAACGCAACTTAACCACTAATTAATCCTAAAAATGTAAAATTAAACCCTAAATGCACATGCCAAAAGTTTTTTTTTTTAATATGCATTAAAATGCACAAATAAATACAAACAATTAACGGAAAATAACACAAAAATTCACAAAATTACAGAATAATGAAGAAAATTATTTTGTTTGAATTTATGGGAGTAATTCACTTAGGGCAAAAATTACGTGCTCGCAGTCATAAACCCGATTTCGCGAGGAAAAGGGGGCACGACAATCGACTCAACGGCAGAGCATGGGTTGTTATGTTTCTTGGACTCCTACACAAGTTACAACCAAATCCTCATGGATGAGGAGGACCATGAAAAGACCGCTTTCATCACCTATCAGGGGACGTACTGCTACAGAGTCATGCCATTTGGGTTGAAAAACGCAGGGTTGACTTATCAAAGGCTGGTCACCAAGATGTTCAAGGACCAACTCGGTAAAACAATATAAGTTTACATAGACAATATATTGGTCAAATAAAAAAGGAAGGAAGACCACATCGACCATCTTAAGGAAGCCTTCGATATACTAAGGCGATACGACATGAAGTCGAACCCTGAAAAATGTGCCTTCAGCGTAACCTAAGGCAAGTTCCTCGGCTTTTTGGAGTCATAAAGAGGCATCGAGGTCAATCCCGACCATATCAAAGTCATCGAGGGAATACCCGAAGAATTGACCAGCAAGAAACAGGTGTGAGCACCTAATTTTTGACAATATTTTTATCACTTCTTCTATGTAAATATTTTAGGGGGTTTTAACCTACAATTATTTTAACTTTGTTACACTTTTTATTATAGGGTAAAAATACAAAATTTTAAAAGGTGAATTATTACTATTAATATTTTTTTATTTTACAATAATAAAAAATCCAAAATTTTTTTTTTTTAATTTTCGGGAGTAATTTAAAAATTAAGAAAAAGGGAAGTTTTGAATAAAAATATATATATAAAAGTAAAAGTAGGTGGAATTCTCTTTTAAAAAGTAAAAGAAAGTAGAAAATTTAAAAATAAAATAAAATTTTGGTAAATTTAAATAAAAATAAAAATAAAAAGTAAATGAAATTTGGAATTAAAAAATAAATAATAGGGTATCTGAAAATTAAAAAAAAAATAGTAAAAGAAAGTAGCATTTTTAAAAGAAAAGCAAAAGAAAATGGATTGTTTTTTTAAGAAAAGTTAAATAAGTGGAATTCTCTTTTTAAAAGCAGGATTTTAAATAAGATAAAAGTAATTAAAGTTGTAATTTAAAAAATAAAGTAAAGAAAGATGGGATTTATTTTTATAAAAAAATAAAAGCAATTTGTAAGTGGGATTTCTTTTAATAATAAAATAATAAAATATTAAAAAAAATCTGAAAAATTTTGAAAATTTCGAAAATTTTGCTATAAATAGAAGAGAATATTTGAGGAGGAAAAGGGGGAGAATTTCAACAAAAAAATGAGAGAAAAATGAAAAAAGGAGAGGACATCAACAGGAGAGAGCTGTATACACTTGGTATACACGGGATATGCATTTGATATACATGGGGTATACACTGGATATACACTGAACATGCAAAAAACGATGACTGTTTCTCCTTCCTCACAACAGCAAAAACCGGCCAAAATCAACTCTTGAAACATCCCAAAACAGCCTACTTCTGTCCCTATTTTAACCCAGAAATTCGAAGTCGGAGAGGTCCGTTCGAAGTCGATACTTCTCCGAACGAATGTTCTGTTGTTTGAGCGTGTTTGTTGCTCATTTTGGTCTGTTGGTTTACAAGTTGTCATCTCCAGAATTCATCAATAAAGGTCTTATTCTTACATGCTCCATATCTTTAGTTTACTCCTATCTAATGCTTGAATGAAAGTTGGAACAATGTTTCATATTTAATGATAGTGTATTGAATTTTTTTTTGTTTACTTTGTTTGGATGAATAATTATGTGCTTGAATGGTCGTTATTTGATTCTTATTAATTTTTATTTTAACTGAATCATGAGATTAATTTGAGTAGATAAGTTAGTTCATTAGTGATTATTATTTTTCTTTCTTTGAATAATGATGCGTCGTGAATCATAATATTTACCACATTTGGTCTTAAGAGCATTGAATACGATATGGTTGATTAGCATTAAAATGAAATATTGTTCACTAGTTAATTAAGAGTTTATGGTGATCGTTAGATTTATCCATATGCATAAGGAAAATGTTTATTCGGATTAGCCGACATGGTTGTGTTGAAGATACAAATTTTGAATGTGGACTTCTATAATTAGTGGTAGTAGGAAGCTTTCAAGAAAGGGGCCATAATTGATTTTGACATTACTTTGGAATTTTGGGCTTTAAAATATTATTTTTATATTAAGGACAATTGGGCCAAGGTTAGTAATCATCAGTTGCGTAAAATCTGGTAAATAGATAGAAAAATAGGAACTTTGAGTTGTTAATAATTTCTAGTGATTAATTTTGTCCATTTTTTTACAATCTTATTTATAACTCTTTGCTTTACAATAATCTTAAATTCTAGGAAATCATTTGAACAATTAGAATCAAGGTGTGCAATAGTGCAAAATTAGATAACCGATGGTCCTCGAATAATTAATTTTAACTCTTTAGAAATCAAGGTGTGCCATGCTAAATGACAAATGTTTGGCCCTCGTTTTAATTAAGTGTGATTTAATCCTTAGAATTTGAGCCATGTCGTTTAGCAAATTTTCACGGCCCTCTCAAAATTAATAACGCGTCAGTTGCTTTAAGCGCTTTATTTAATAATATTACCTTCCTAAACTTGGGTGCACATTTATGTGACCCAAATCCAAATCCCAACGTTAGATAAAATGTGTTATGGTCTACGGGTGCATTTATGTGACGTGACCCGAAACATATTTTAAATAGCGTTGCAATCTTTCTTAAAAAATAATTAAATAAAAGCGGTCAAAAGTTAAAATTTACACATAGGTTCATAATTATTTAAAATCAAATAATTTAAGCCGAATATGATAGTTGAGCGACCGTGCTAGAACCACGGAACTCGGAAATGCCTAATACTTTCTCCCGGGTTAATAGAATTCCTTACTCAGATTTCTGATGCGCGGACTGTTAAACAGAGTCATTCTTTTCCTCGATTCGGGATTTGAACCGGTGACTTGGGACACCATAAATCTCCCAAGTGGCGACTCTGAATTCTTTAAATAAATAAATCTCGTTTTGATTGTCCTTTAATTGGAAAAATTCCCTTTATTATGCCCTTCCGGGGGTAGTAGGTAAAAAGGAGGTGTGACAGCTCTGGCGACTCTACTGGGGAAAAGAACCCAGAACTTTTGTTCAGGGTTCAAGAATTCGAGCTTAGTATATTTATTGTATTTGGCTTGTATATTATTTGATTTTATTACATGTTTGGGACTAATGTGCAAAATGATGCTTTTACCGCTTTGATATTATTTGAACTATACATATAAACTGTTACGAAACCATTCTCTTCATATATTCGGGGATGTGCTCGCTGGTTGAGACTCCCTATTCTGTTAGTGTCATACCTTTAAATAAGAAAGAGGCTCGGACAAGTTACTAAGCCGGACGATCTTGCGGGTCCCCGGTACGTAGCCCCCTCCTCGACTCGAGTTGTCCGCTGGGTACACAGTCTAGAACACATACCCAGGTTTTGAACCTAGAATAACTCAGCCTCATGCCGGATCCCTAGTAGGAACGTTTGATTGCATCATGTGCATTTGACTTTGGAGGCTCAACACAGTGGTTGGGTCTGTATAGAACAGGTGTACCTCAAATGAAAAAGACCATCCTGATGCATCTTACTTGCTACTTGTGCATTTAGTTGCTTCGAACTTGCATGTTGACCGGCTTTTTGAATATTGAAAAAAAAAAGAAAAAAAGAGAAATAGTAGTATAGAAGGTCAAGAGAGTTAGTCGCCGGTTTCGAAAAAACCAATGTCCAAATAGTGTCGAAACTCTGTCGGATTTTTTTAATAAAAAATGAAAAATATTTTATTTTAAAATAGTTTATTTTATTTGCCAATGAAAATAAAAAAAAAAGTTTTTATTTAAAAAAAAAAGAGTTTGTTTATTTGCCATTGAAAAAATAAAGAAGAAAAAGTCTTGTTTCCAAAATAGCTTGTTTTATTTGCCAATGAAAAAGGAAAAAAGATGTTGTGTTTAAAAAAAAAGTTTGTTTTATTTGCCGACGAAAAAAGAAAAAAAAATTGTGTCTGGTTTTCAAGAATAGTTTGATTTATTCGACAGAACTACGTAAGTTTGATTCTCACCGGATGTGGGATACGTAGGCAACCCATATCGGGTTCAACTATTTGGAAAAATAGGGGTAAATAAATGTCGTTGTTTTGCCATAAATTAAGGTGATGCCATTCTTGTCAAAAATAGCCGAATGTCCCTAAAAGGGCGTCGGAAGGCCGGTTTTGCAAGAACAACCACCTTTGGTTATTTCTCAAATTTTTTGACCGGTGAGCAAACACAGCCTTTAAATCTTTTTCAAAGTGCTGAAAGGCCGTATTGACAAAATCGGATATTTTTATGAATTTTTTGATAAATAGTGATCATTTTTTTTTATGAAAAAAAAAACAATAATCTGTATTTGTCAGTCAGAGTCTATTAGTCTATTTTTAGGATGTATTGCCATTTTGATGTTAGAGTCTTTTGGAGTCCGTTAATATTGTAATAAAATGTGTCGTTGTAATAAGCACATTTTTCTTTTATGAAAAAATTTGAAAAAAAAATCAACTTTTTCTATTAGTCATTTTTGCACTTATCGGCCAGAACTACGCACGGTCTGATTCATGCGGGGACATGATACGTAGGCAATCTCCATAAGATTCGACCACTACTAAAAGAAGAAAAGAAAAGGGGAAAATGAAAAAAATAAATAAATGAGGATAAATTAGGAGGGGCACAATTAGGGAAAGCCGGGATGATGCAAGCAACCAAGCAAAAGCATAATAGAAATGGTTAACTGCTTAGGTGCATTGCATCCTTAATGTATGTTTGCATATCTATTAAAATCCCTACCGGGATGAGCCATTTTTGTTCCCTTTGCCTTTTCAATTCCAGGCAGGTGGTTGGTTTGTGGTTATCAAAGTAACTCCTCTCCACAATATAAAACCAACAGGCGATGGCGGATAACAACAAAATTGGGGTGGTTGATATCAGTACCCCAAAGTGGTTGGTTGAACAGGACACAAATTTGGCTGATGAAGTGAAGATGTTAAGACAACACATAACAGACATGTATCGGGCTTGGATGGTTGGAAAGGCACCAATACTGCCACCACCTGGTTTCTCAGATGCTGTCTTTACTCAAACTGTGGCATCTCCCAATCACCCCAGTACCTCCACTACTCTTCCTCCAAGTTCTGAGAAGCTGAAGAACACAGAACAGTCCTTAAAAACGTGCAAGGGACGGGAGACCAAGGTAGCATGTCTTACCAAGAGTTGTGTACACTCCCTGACGCCCGCCTGCTCGCAAGGTTTAAGGTACCAAAGTTCGACTTGAATGAGGAGTGTGAAGATCTGGTAGTCCATCTGAGGGAATATTGCAAGGAAATGAGGAATGTTGGCGAGAAAGACGATTTGCTAATGGCATACTTCAGTAAAAGCTTGATTGGGGCAGCCTTGGAATGGTATAATCGTCAAGATGTCGGTAAGTGGCATACATGGGATGACATGGCTCAGGATTTTGTGAGACACTTTCAGAATAATACAGACATTGTCCCGGATCACTCATCCATATCTCAGATAGAAAAGAAACCTAAAGAAAGTTTTAGGAAGTTTTGGCTCAGATGGAGTGAACAAGTTGCTCGGGATAATCTTCCCATGGAAAGAAAAGATGTTGTAGAGCCTCGCCAACGACAAAGTCCAATTGTCGTCCTTGCCAAACGCCCTCAGCCTCCATATCGACCTCGTGGATATCCTTTTAATTCTCCCGACCACTACTTCTCTCCACAAAACCCCCCAAATCGTACATCACTTCCCAAATATCCTATCCATGTTGCACCACTATACGCCCCATATCCCTGAGGCCTGCGATGGTCTGCACCGCTGCCACAATGTCTCATCAGGCATATCAATCACCTGTCCGCAAAAGATTCCAACCAAGGCCAGAGTATAAAATAAAAAGACTACTGAAAAAAAAGAATGTTTTCGGAGAATCTTATGCAAGTTTGTTTGAAAAGCTAAAGCGTTCTGGCCTGATTGAGCCGCTCCTCGGTTATACTCCAGACCCACATGCAAAAGGCTTTGATCCTACTGTACGATGCATGTACCACTTTAATTTCCAAGGGCATAGCATTGAGAATTGTCGTTCTTTGAAGAAAGAAATAGGAAGAATGATTCACGAAGGGGTAATTGTGATCAACGACAGTAACAAAAGAGCATGCAAATCCTCTTGGGGATGTATTGACTAAAGCTGATGATATTGAAGTGGGTAATGGTCTTGGAAATATTGATGCAGAAGTTAGTGGTTAAGATATTGAGTTTGGTGATTGGAAAAACGCTCCATTTCTTGGTCAACCGGAGAGGAGTTTTTGGTGGCTTATTTTGTTGTCATTTATGTTGTCCGGGTTATTTCAGGGTTGTAACCCGGATATTTGTCTTGTGACTCAAACCCTTCTATCCTTTCATTTTGCCTGGTTTGTTTAGTCGTTGTAATTTGTTTAGTGCTGTCTAGGTTTGTACTCCAGTTTATTGTGCTTGTTTTGTTGTACAAACTCTTTCCCCGCATGTCTAATGCAATTCTCTGTTTTCTGCCATTTCTAGTCATTTTTGTTTAGTTCTCTCCTCTTTATAGTTCTTTTCATGCTGGTTCTAGTGACATGACATGCGCTTAGTTCTAGTTCCTAATCTTAAAGGTTAATCATGAAGCAATTGGGAAGACGACAGGGGCACTTAAGGGGAATAAGAACATTTTAAGATCATTTGAAGCCCGAACCATGTGAAACTGGTCCTGATAGAACATAAAGAAACCTTATGTTTCATGCCGCATCAGTTTGAAATTAAAGACAAGTTTGCCCAAATTGGCAAGGGTCGTTCGTGATAATGAGAGTGAGAGTGTGGCCCAATGGTGCCTTACATTTAACAGTTGAAGAAAGCAAATGTGTGGATATAGC
The DNA here is from genome assembly GCA_026770625.1 of Nicotiana glauca. Taxonomy (NCBI): domain Eukaryota; kingdom Viridiplantae; phylum Streptophyta; class Magnoliopsida; order Solanales; family Solanaceae; genus Nicotiana; species Nicotiana glauca. The sequence goes on from MU692978.1 coordinate 8,538, forward strand.
TATCAAGTCTAGCACAATCAGAAGATGTCACAAATGTTTGTTTAATCGCATTGTTGGTGCTTGGAATATTTTGAAGATAGAAATGACGATGACATTTTGTTCTGCTACCTAAACACTTTATCCTTCGTTACCCTTTTTGAGCCTTACTTGTTTTCTTTCATACCCCTTTTTCGGAATCAGTAGCAAAGATTAGAAACACAAGCGTGAAAGCTAAAAAAAAAAGAAAAAAAAGCACAAAAAGAAAAATAATGATAAGTGAAAAGAAAAACTATAACAAAAAGGAATTTGGTGTGAAATACGTTAGACCTGATTCCTTTAAAGGATACGTAGGCAGCCTCACGGCTCGGTCATAGTGGAACAAAAATCAAAGACCCCCAAGCAAGAAACTGGGGTAGAAGTTGTGGTTGTTGTAAAGAAATCTGGTTCCGAAGTTTGTAATTTTGAACCCAAGTTGATTTGTTTTGAGCCTTTGATACCCTTTCTTTCTAACCCTATCCAAAAGCCCACATTACGGTCCAAAGAAAGACCTTCTGATCAGTCTTCGAAAGATGCCAAGTCAAACAAGTAAAGGTGAGTCACATCAGGGGTAACACTTCGGTCCAAACAAGGGAAATGAAAAATGAGAGAGTCTTATTGGTGAAAACCCTTACGGGCATCGAAAGGCGACGAGAGCTGAGAGAAAAAAAGGATGAGAGAGTCTTATTGGTGAAAACCCTCACGGGCACCTTGAGGCGACTGTAAGTCGAGAGAAAGACCGAAATGAGAGAGGCTTGATAGTAAAAACCCTTTGGAGATTGTGAAGGACGATTAACAGCAGAGAATCAAAGTCCAGTTTCACGGTTTAAGGGTACCACAAGAGCTGAACATCAGAATTACTTGATAAGAATAGGCTGCAAGTGCATGTCACGGTCATTAGAGTTGGTATCCACAACCAATAGGTTCTTACTTTGTAGTTTTCTTGTTAGGAATCATTTTCTTCCTTTGTCCTTTATTCTATCCCTTTTTTTTTATTGTTCATTTCTTCTTCCCTAGTCTGTCTGGTCCGAACAATTGAGAAATGATTTCAAAATTTGCCATCAGCTTTCCAATTGCACGAGACGAGATCTGACTAACACATCAAAGTGTCCTAAGTCTGGAAAGAACAACAAGCACGCTGAGCTGGTAACAATCAACGTGCTTTGGCATTTATACAAAATACCAAGGTTTGGTCCATATCAATTCATGGACAATGCAACAGAAGGAGGGCCAGGGTGAATGAATCAAAGGTATATTCTGTGATAAGATGGACAAAAAATGTTGGACCAGCGACAAGAAAGATATTCCAAGCAGAAATCTAAGGTTATACACCTCAAGGCCAAGGCCAATGGTTTAAATCAGGAAAGAGCGACATGCGTGCTGAAGTGGGTAACACGCAATATGCTTAGGGATCAGATGAAACACAAAGGGTGGGTAGATATCGGTCCAGGGGCAATGAAACAAATAAAAGATGTTTGGGTTCAAACGAAGAGAGGTATTTCTAGGTTAAGGTTTATAAAGGAAATGGTTAGTCAAGGAGCTAGCAAGATCTTCGAATGGAAATCAGTTGCTATGTCAATAAAGGAGCAACAGACCTCAAGGCCAAGGCCAGTAGACAAGTCAAGAAAGAGCAACGTATACACATAGTGGGAAGCAATGGACGTGATTTGGGAATTCTTATGAGACACAAAGGTCGGATAGATGCCGGTTCAATGAGTAATGCAAAAAATAGAAGATATTAGGTCCGAACGAAGAAAAGGTATTTCAGTGATACAGGTGACAGAGAAAGTGGTTAATCAGTAAACAAGCAAGATCTTCAAGTGAAAATCAGTTGTCATGGGAAATATATGGGGTCAGATAAGAAGACTAGAAATAATAGTTAGGAAGTTTGTGACTAAGGAGTAGTCAGAAGGTCGGAAGTTTTCAACCAAGTTCAAGGCAGTCGGACGAAGCAGATCATGGAAAGGAGCAAAGGAAAAACCATCTCCAGCAAGAGTATCACAACCAACCACCACATTTTAAACTGACGAGATTTTCTGTGATTGAAACAGGGGCAGAAAATCTTGGTTGTTTCAGAGAAACCACCATAAGGAAAGGCAGACACCAAACCGAATAGGGAAGACAACGAGTTTTAAGGAAAGCAGTTTCGAAAGAAGATAATTCAAGTTTCAAAGGAAAGCACGACAACACAAGTTTTAAGGGAAAGAAGTTTCGAAGGAAGATAATTCAAGTTTCAAAAGAAAATAGTTCAAGAAGCAAGGGAAAACAATGTCAAGTAACAAAAGAGGATCATTTCAAGATGTTGAAGTCAGGAGCCCGCCTGGAGAATAGAGGTGTATCTTTTAAGTTGTCGAAGTCAGAAGCCCGCCTGGAGAATAGAGGTGTATCTTTTAAGTTGTTGACGTCAGGAGCCCGCCTGGAGAATAGAGGTGTATCTTTAAAGTTGTTAAAGTCAGGAGCCCGCCTGGAGAACAGAGGTGTAATTGTTAAAGTTGTGAAATCAGGAGCCCGCCTGGAGAACAGAGGTGTAATTGTTAAAGTTGTGAAGTCAGGAGCCCTCCTGGAGAACAGAGGTGTAATTGTTAAAGTTGTGAAGTCAGGAGCCCTCCTGGAGAACAGAGGTGTAATTTTTAAAGTTCTGAAGTCAGGAGCCCGTCTGGAGAACAGAGGTGCAATTTTTAAAGTTGTGAAGTCAGGAGCCCGCCTGGAGAACAGAGGTGTAATTTTTAAAGTTGTGAAGTCAGGAGCCCGCCTGGAGAACAGAGGTGTAATTTTTAAAGTTGTGAAGTCAGGAGCCCGCCTGGAGAACAGAGGTGTAATTTTTAAAACTGTGAAATCAGGAGCCCGCCTGGAGAACAGAGGTATAATTGTTAAAGTTGTGAAGTCAGGAGCCCGCCTGGAGAACAGAGGTGTAATT
>MU692978.1:12255-29998 GCA_026770625.1 Nicotiana glauca
TCATGTTTTGATTTTTGATGTAACATCAGCACCGCGGACCGGAACCTCAACGGAACGACACATCAACCGGCTCTCCACCTCGATATACTCCATCATCTCAAATATCTTGAACTACACGCGACCTGATTCCCCTATAACCCGGGATATGTAGGCTGTCCAAAACCAAGACTCGGTTGCACCCGTTCTCTTTTATCTTATCCATATTTCTATCCTTTTGAATAAAAATATGTTCAAAAATTAGTCATATGGCTCACCTTATCTTTGCTTGATAACTCTTCATGTTTCCAAGCAAAGAGGGGCAGCTGCGAGCACCTAATTTTTGACAATATTTTTATCACTTCTTCTATGTAAATATTTTAGGGGGTTTTAACCTACAATTATTTTAACTTTGTTACACTTTTTATTATAGGGTAAAAATACAAAATTTTAAAAGGTGAATTATTACTATTAATATTTTTATTTTATTTTAAAATAATAAAAAAATCCGAAAAATATTTTTATTTTATTTTTGGGAGTAATTTAAAAATTAAGAAAAAGGGAAGTTTTGAATAAAAATATATATATATAAGTAAAAGTAGGTTGAATTCTCTTTTAAAAAATAAAAGAAAGTAGAAAATTAAAAAATAAAATAAAGTTTTGTGAAAATTTAAAAAATAAATAAATAATAAATACAAAGTAAATGAAATTTGGAATTAAAAAATAAATAATAGGGTATCTTAAAATTAAAAAAAAAAATTAGTAAAAGAAAGTAGCATTTTTAAAATAAAAGCAAAAGAAAATGGATTATTTTTTTTAAGAAAAGTTAAATAAGTGGAATTCTCTTTTTAAAAGTAGGATTTTAAATAAGATAAAAGTAATTAAAGTTGGAATTTTAAAAATAAAAGTAAAGAAAGATGGGATTTCTTTTTATAAAAAAATAAAAGCAATTAGTAAGTGGGATTTCTTTTAATAATAAAATATTTAAAAAAATCTGGAAAATTTCGAAAATTTTGCTATAAATATAAGAGAATATTTGAGAAGGAAAAGGGGGAGAAGTTCAAAAAAAAAAAGGAGAGAAAAACGAAAAAAGGAGAGGACATCAACAGGAGATAGCTGTATAAACTCGGTATACACTGGATATATATTCGATATACATGAGGTATACACTGAATATACACTGAACATGCAAAAAACGAGGACTGTTTCTCCTTCCTCACAACAGCAAAAAAGGGCCAAAATCAACTCTTGAAACACCCCAAAACAGCCTACTTCTGCCCCTATTTTAACCCAGAAATTCGAAGTCGGAGAGGTCCGTTCGAAGTCGATACTTCTCCGAATGAAGGTTCTGTTGTTTGAGCGTGTTTGTTGCTCATTTTGGTCTGTTGGTTTACAAGTTGTCATCTCCAGAATTCATCTATAAAGGTCTTATTCTTACATGCTCCATACTTACATGCTCCATATCTTTAGTTTACTCCTATCTAATGCTTGAATGAAAGTTGGAACAATGTTTCATATTTAGTGATAGTGTATTGAATTTTTTTTTTGTTTACTTTGTTTGGATGAATAATTATGTGCTTGAATGGTCGTTATTTGATTCTTATTAATTTTTATTTTAACTGAATCATGAGATTAATTTGAGTAGATAAGTTAGTTCATTAGTGATTATTATTTTTCTTTCTTTGAATAATGATGCGTCGTGAATCATAATATTTACCACATTTGGTCTTAAGAGCATTGAATACGATATGGTTGATTAGCATTAAAATGAAATATTGTTCACTAGTTAATTAAGAGTTTATGGTGATCGTTAGATTTATCCATATGCATAAGGAAAACGTTTATTCGTATTAGCCGACATGGTTGTGTTGAAGATACAAATTTTGAATGTGGACTTCTATAATTAGTGGTAGCAGAAAGCTTTCAAGAAAGGGGCCATAATTGATTTTGACATTACTTTGGAATTTTGGGCTTTAAAATATTATTTTTATATTAAGGACAATTGGGCCAAGTTTAGTAATCATCAGTTGCGTAAAATTTGGTAAATAGATAGAATAATAGGAACTTTGAGTTGTTAATAATTTCTAGTGATTAATTTTGTCCATTTTTTTACAATCTTATTTATAACTCTTTGCTTTACAATAATCTTAAATTCTAGGAAATCATTTGAACAATTAGAATCAAGGTGTGCAATAGTGCAAAATTAGATAACCGATGGTCCTCGGATAATTAATTTTAACTCTGTAGAAATCAAGGTGCGCCATGCTAAATGACAAATGCTTGGCCCTCGTTTAAATTAAGTGTGATTTAATCCTTAGAATTTGAGGCATGTCGTTTAGCAAACTTCCACGGCCCTCTCAAAATTAATAACGCGTCAGTTGCTTTATGCGCGTCATTTAATAATATTACCTTCCTAAACTCGGGTGCACATTTATGTGACCCAGATCCAAATCTCAATGTTAGATAAAATGTGTTATGGTCTACGGGTGCATTTATGTGACGTGACCCGAAACATATTTTAAATAGCATTGCAATCTTTTTTAAAAAAATAATTAAATAAAAGCGGTCAAAAGTTAAAATTCACACATAGATTCATAATTATTTAAAATCAGATAATTTAAGCCGAATATGACAATTGAGCGACCGTGCTAGAACCACGGAACTCGGGAATGCATAACACCTTCTCCCGGGTTAACAGAATTCCTTACTCGTATTTCTGATGCACGGACTGTTAAATAGAGTCATTCTTTTCCTCGATTCGGGATTTGAACCGGTGACTTGGGACACCATAAATCTCCCAAGTGGCGACTCTTAATTCTTTAAATAAATAAATCATATTTAGATTGTCCTTTAATTGAAAAAATTCCCTTTATTATGCCCTTCCGGGGGTCGTAGGTAAAAATGAGGTGTGACAACATGTACAAAAACTGACTGGCCGTATAATTGCCTATTCGAGGTTCAGCCCCTCGGGCAATAACATGAAACAACACCAGCCCCTCGGGCTATATCACATCACAAACTGCGCACCCATGCTCACTGGGGGTGTACAGACTCTTGGAAGGGCCTCTTACGGCCCAAGCGTAATATCGAGCCATCTCGTGGCATAATCAATAGGCTCTCGGCCTCATATCAAGCCACATCGTGGCGTAACAACTCAAGCCCTCAGCCTCATAATCATAAATTAGTACAACACTATTATGACGCGCAACCCGATCCCATAATAACCTCACAACACAGGCCCTCAGCCCTACTCAGTCAGAAATCTCTAAAAACCACTCAGGCACAGTAAAATATGATGCTCAGCCCAAAATATCATTTAAAATGTCAAAACAGCGTAAATATGGCTGAGTTATGAAAATAGTAGAATATAGCATGACTGAGTACAAATACGAAATCAAAACAGTGAGGAAATAGTAGTAAAAATATCCCCTACGAGTTCAAAACAGTTGGCACGAGTCCCAAATACGGCATTCAGCCCAAAACATAATGATAGCAAACAGTTTTCAATCAATTACGCGGTTAAACAAACATACGAGACGGACTAAGTCACAATCCCCCAACAGTACACGACCCCACGCTTGTCGTCTAGCATGTGTGTCACCTCAAAATAGCGCAACAATGTGAAATCCGGGGTTTCATACCCTCAGGACAACATTTACAATCATTACTTACCTCTATCCGATCCAAACTCTAGCCCGCGATGCCTTTGCCTCTCGTCTCACCCTCAACTCGTGCCGAATCTATCCAAAATCAGAATCATGACGTCAAAATATGCTAAGGGGACGAAGCCCATGCGAAAATAATCAAATTACAACACAATCACTGAAATTACAAAAACCCGACCCCCACGTCTCGAAATTCAACAAATTTTACATCACAGAACCCTTATTCCGCCACGAGTTCATGCATATCAAAAGTACAAAATCGGACCTCAAATGGCCCCTCAAATTACCACTCAAAGCTCTTCAATTAACCAAGCCCTAATCCCCAAATTTATCACTCATTTTCCCTTGAATTTCATGCTAACAATGATAAAAATCACCATAATAACGAGCTTAGGAACCAAGGACCTTACCTCAATGAATCCCTTTAAAAATCTCCCTTGAAATGGCTCCCAAAAGCTTCACCCCGAATGAATTATTAAGAAAAATGGCTAAAAGTCACGAAGGGTGAAATATATACCTTCTAACCTAGGGATTCCTCACCTGCGGTCGTTTTCTGCTTCTGCGGTCAAAGTCACTGCATCTGCGGTTTTCACTTATGCGCCCATTTCTGCATCTGCGATGAAATGCCCGCACCTGCGCAATCGCAAGTGCGCTCCATAGCCGCTTCTGCGATTCCAGCAGCCCTCCCTCTTGGCTGCATCTGTGGCTCCATCTACGCTTCTGCGAGTCCCCACCTGCGGTCCCCTAGCCGCTGGTGCAATTATGACAGCATTAGAAAAACTTTAGCTGCCAAACTCAACTCAAAATCTTCCGCCAACCATCTGAAATCACCCTGAGGCCCCCGGGACCTCAACCAAAAGCACAACCAAGTCATATACCACTATCCAAACTTATACCAATCTTCAAAATACCTCAAACAACATCGAATCAACCAAATAACATCGATTCAAACCTAAGGTTCCAAAAATCTTCAAAATTACGCTTTTGATCAAAAAGTCTATCAAACCACGTCCGAATGACCTGAAATTTTGCACACACATCCCAAATGACACAAAGGACCTACTGCAACTCCCGGAATTCCATCCCGACCCCTATATCAAAATCTCACCTATCAACTGAAAAACGCCAAAATTTCAACTTCGCCATTCAAGTCTAAATCTACTACGGACCTCCAAAAAAACATTTCGATCACACTCCTAAACCCTAAATCATCTCCCGAAGCTATCTGAACCATGGGAATTCGCATCCGAGCCCTTTTTCACACAAGTCAACATCAGATTAACTTTTCCAACTTAAGCTTTCTCAAAAGAGACTAAGTGTCTCAAACCTTACCAAAACCTCTCTGAACCCGAGCCAATCAACCTGATAACATATAATACAATTGAACAAGGCAATATGAAGCAGAAATAGGGAAAATGGAGCAGTAATACATGAAACGACCGGTCGGGTCGTTACATCCTCCCTCTCTTAAACAAACGTTTATCTCGAAAGAGTCAAGAAACATATTGAAGCCTCAATAGGTGAGGATATCTGCTTTGCATCTCTCGCTCGGTCTCCCAGGTACCCTCCTCCACGGGCCAACCTCTCTGCTGCACTTTCACTGAAGTTATATCCTTTGACCTCAACTTTCGTACCTGACACTCCAAAATAGCCACTGGATCCACATCATAAGTCAAATCACCATCCAGTCGAACCGTGCTAAAATCCAAAACATGAGATGAATCGCCAATATACTTCTGGAGCATATAAACATGAAATACCGGAAGCACACTCGACAAGTTAGGTGGAAAAGCTAGCTCATAAGCCACCTCCCCAATCCTCCAAAGTACCTCAAAAAGCCCAATGAACCGATGACTCAATTTACCTTTCTTCCCAAATATCATAACACCCTTCATGGGCGAAACCTTCAACAAAACCTTCTCACCCACCATATAGGACACATCCCGAACCTTTCTGTTAGCATAACTCTTTTGTCTCGACTGCTGTACGAAGCCTCTCCAGGATCACCTTTACCTTATCTAAAGCATCCTGCACCAAGCCTGTACCCAATAGCCTAGCCTCACCAGGCTCAAACTAACCGATCGGAGATCTACACCGCCTCCCCTACAGACCGCCTTATATGGAGCCATCTGAATACTCGACCGATAACTTCTGTTATAAGCAAACTCCGCGAGCGGTAGAAACTGATCCCATGACCCTCCAAAATCAATGACACAAGCGCACAACATTTCCTCCAATATCTGATTAGTGCGCTCGGACAGCCCATCCGTCTGAGGGTGAAAAGTTGTGCTCAACTCAACCTGATTACCTAACTCTCGTTGTACCGACCTCCAAATTGTAAAGTAAAATAATTACCTCTATCTGAAATGATGGAAACTGGGACACTGTGCAAACGAAGAATCTCTTGGATATATACCTCTGCCAACCGCTCTGAAGAATAGGTAGTACACATAGGAATGAAGTGTGCGGACTTGGTCGGCCGATCCACAATCACCTAAATAGCATCGAACTTCTTCAAAGTCCGTGGGAGCCCAACTACAAAGTCTATGGTGATCTGATCCCACTTCCACTATGGGATATCCATCCACTGAAGCAAGCCACCCGGTCTCTGATGCTTGTATTTCACCTGCTGACAATTGAGACACCCAGCTACAAATCCCACAATGTCTTTCTTCATTCTCCTTCACCAATAATGTTGTCTCATATCCTGATACATCTTCGCGGCACCCGGATGAATAGAATACCATAAGCTATGAGCCTTCTCTAGAATCAGCTGCCGAAGACCATCCACATTAGGAACGGATATCCAGCTCTGCATCCTCAATACCCTATCATCACCAATAGTCACATCTCTGGCATCGTTGTGCTGAACTCTGTCCTTAAGGACAAGCAAATGAGGATCATCATACTAGCGCTCTCTGATACAATCAAATAAGGAAGACCGAGAAATCACACAAGCCAATACCCGACTGGGCTCCGAAATATTCAACCTCACGAACCGATTGGCCAAGGCCTGAACATCAACTACAGGAGGTCTCTCCCTAACAGGAATATATTCCAAACTCCCAATACTCACCGCCTTCCAGTTCAAAGCATCAGCCACCACATTGGCCTTCCCCAGATGGTACAAGATAGTAATATCATAATCTTTTAGCAACTCCAACCATCTCCGCTGCCTCAAATTGTGATATTTCTACTTGAACAAGTGTTGGAGGCTAAGATGAACAGTAAACACCTCACAGGACACACCATACAAATAGTGCATCCAAATTTTCAATGCGTGAACAATGGCAGCCAACTCCAAATCATGAATAGGGTAGTTCTTCTCATGGGGCTTCAACTGATGAGAAGCATAAGCAATAACTCTACCATCTTGCATTAACACACACCCAATACCAACTCTCAAAGCATCGCAATACACGGTACATAAACTTGAAGTTGATGGCAAAACTAACACTGGAACTATGGTCAAGGCAGTCTTGAGCTTCTGAAATCTCTCCTTACACTCATCCGACCACATATATGGGGCACCCTTCTGAGTCAACTTGGTCAAGGGCGATATGATATATGAGAATCCCTGAACAAACCGGCGGTAATAACCAGCCAAACCAAGAAAACTGTGAATCTCTGTGGCTGAGGACGGTCTGGGCCAACTCTGAACCGCCTCTATCTTCTTTAGATCAACCTAAATACCCTCACTGGACACCACGTTCCCCAAGAATGCCACTGAACCGAGCCAAAACTCATACTTGGAGAACTTTACATAAAGTTTCTCCTCCCTCAGTCTCTACAACACAACTCTCAAATACTCCATGTGCTCCTCCTAACTACGTGAATACACCAGAATATCATCAATGAAAACTATGACAAAAGAGTCAAGATACGGCCGGAACACGATGTTCATAAAATGCATGAACGTTGTTGGGACATTGGTCAGCCCAAAATCCATCATCAAGAACTCATAATGACATATCGGGCCCAAAAAGCTGTCTTAAGAATATCCGAGGCCCTGATCTTTAGCTGGTGATAACCTGAACAGAGATCAATCTTGGAAAACACTCGCGCTCCCTGAAGCTGGTTAGACAAATCATCAATATAAGGCAATGGATACTTGTTCTTGATTGTTACTTTGTTCAACTGCCTGTAATCAATGCACATCCTCATCATGCCATCCTTATTCTTCACGAATAAAACAAGCACACCCCAAGGCGACACACTAGGCCGAATAGATCCCTTATCAAGGAGTTCCTAAAGTTGCTCCTTCAACTCTGCTGGTGCCATACGATACGGTGGAATAGAAATGGGCTGAGTGCCCGGCACCAAATCAATACCAAAATCAATATCCCTATCCGGTGGCATGCCCCACAGGTCTGTAGGAAACACATTGGGAAGATCCCTCACAACTAGAACAGAATCAATACTGTGAGTCTCTGCACCGGCATCCCTCACAAAGGCTAAGTAGGAAAGATAACCCTTCCTAGCCATACACTGGGCCTTCAAGAATGAAATTACCCTACTCGGAACATAATCAGTCGAACCTCGCCACTCAATCCGTGGCACACCCAGCATAGCCAAAGTCACTGTCTTAGCATGACATTCCAAAATAGCACGACACGAAGATAGCTAATCTATGCCCAAAATAACATCGAAGTCTACCATACATAACAGCAAAAGATCTGCTCGGGTCTCCAAACCCCCAATAGTCACCACACATGACTGGTACATATGGTCTACAATAACAGTATCGCCCACCGGAGTACATACACGAACAGATAAAATAAGAGACTCATCGGATGTATCCAAATAACGAGCAAAGTATGATGACACATAAGAATAAGTGAAACCGGGATCAAATAATACAGAGGCATCTCTGTGGCAGACTAAAACAATACCTGTGATCACAACATTTGAAAAAATAGCATCGGGCATAGCTGGGAGTGCATAGAAATGGGCCTGACCTCCACCTGATCGACCTCCCCCTCTAGGGCGACCCCTAGCTGACTAACCTCTACCCATATCTGGGTAGGTGGGTGGGGGTGAAGTAATTGGCGTTGAAGCCGATGGTTGACTCCTCTTCTAAGATGAACCCCCAAGACGACGAGGACACTACCTCCACATATGACCCAACTCTCCACACTCATAGCAACTCCCAGGTGCTGGAGACGGGGACTAAAGGGAACCCATAGCACCGGAATGACTAGTAGATGCACCTAGCATAGAAGAGCCCTAAACTAATGGAGCACGGGATGAACTCTGGCCTGGAAGGGCACTGAGTGATGAATGGACATGATGAGAACTGTGAGAACCATGACCTGATGACGCCGCACGGTAAACTGGGCGAGCTAACTGAGCATGCCTAATGGACAGCCTCTGCCGTGCTAAAACTGACCTCTCGAAGGAGCACCATCATAACTACCAGATCCTTGACGCCTCTTGGCCTCCCTCTCATCTCGCTCCTAACGAAGAACTGACTCAATCTCGTGAGCAATATCGACAACCTTCTCAAAAGTATCACCAGACACCCTCTCCCTGGTCATGAGAATCTGATGCTGATACGCGAGGCCATCAGCGAACCTCATAATCCTCTCTCTCTCCATAGGAACCAACTAAACAGCATGACGAGCTAACTTCGAGAACCTCATCTCATACTGCATTACAATCATATCTCTCTGACACAACCACTCGAACTGCCTACACAACTCCTCTTTGCGAGAATGTGGCACATACTTCTCCAAAAAGAGAATAGAGAACTACTGCCAGGTAAGGGGTGTTGCACCAATAGGCATACGCCTCTCATAAGCCTCCACCAAGTGAAGATGGCTTTAGAAAACTGAAAAGTAGTGAAAACGACCCCGCTGGTCTCCAAAACGCTCATTTTATGAAGAATCCTCTGACACTTGTCCAAGAAACTCGGGGCATCCTCGCCCTATAAACACTGAAAGTCGGATGCTAAAGTCTAGAAAACCTCTCCAATATGCATTGCTCGTGCTCTGGCATAGCAGGAGCTACACAGTCCTGAGCAGCTACAACCAGCTGGGCTGGATGTGCCCCCAGTGTTTGAAGTCCCTACATGACATGCTCAGGTGTGCGAGCGGCAAAAGTCTGAGTGCCTCTCTCGACCTGAGAAGTAATTGCGGCTGAAGTAACTGAGATTGCCTGAGCTAGGCCGGTGCATATTGATAGAATCTGAGCGAGGGCCTCTTGAAGACCTGGAATCACAATGGGCACAGCTGGTGCTGCTCGAGCGTCCACAACTGGGACCTGATCCTGAACTGGGGTGCCTGGTGGATATGCAGGTGTTGCCTTAGCTACGGTGCGGGCTACACCTCTACCCCTACCATGGCCTCGATCGCGTCCTCGGCCCTTAGTGGCCACAGCTGGTGGCATTGGTGGTCGTCCATCCTGATCGGTCGCTCGTGTCCTCACCATCTATGAGAGAATAGAATAGCAAAAATTTAGTACTCGGATCAACATATTCTCACAATAAGAATTCAAGAATATGAAGTTTCCTAAAGGTTCTGCAATCTCCCGAGGATAAATACTGACGTCTCCATACCGATCCGTGAGACTCTACTAAACCTGCTTATGACTCGTGAGACCTATGTAACCTAGGCTCTAATACCAACTTGTCACGACCCTAAATCGGACCCGATCGTGATGACGCATATCGTGAAATAAGGCCAACTAACACAAAACCCCAAACCAATTAACAGTTAAAATAATTCAGAATTAAGCCATTAATAAGTGATAAATCCCAAAAATAGAGTGAAATAGAACAAATACAGAAAACAAACACAGCCCGACATCGGGGTATCACCAGTCATGAGCATCTAAACATCCGTTTAAGAGTATGAAAAGACTACATAGTCTAGTACAAAGCTAGTACAAGGAAAGTAAAGATAGGAAGAAGGATCACTAGGCTGCGAACGCCGAGCAACTACATAGTCAACTCCGTACAGCCTGCTGGAAGCAATCAGACCTCGCTAGAGTGACCCGAGACTCCTGAATCTGTACACATGGTGTAGGGAGTAATGTGAGTACGCCAACTCATTAAGTAATAAAAGTAAAGGCATCTAAGCGATAAGAAAACACGTAAAATACATCAAAAATCTACAACAAGGCAGTATAAAACCAGAATAATACAATAAAACAATAAAAGCTCATAAAAACTTCTTAGTTCAGTAAAACCTCTTTAAAACATCTTTTAGCAGTTCAAATGAGTGAATGAAAACATGGATAAAAGATAGAAACAGAAATCATCCCCTCGGGCAAAATACCAACAGAAACAGCCCATCAGGCTATCTCGCAATCACTCGTATCAGCCCCTGGGGAAATAACATGGAACAACACCAGCCCCTCGGGCTATATCACATCACAAACTGGGTACCCGCGCGCTCACTGGAGGTGTACAGACTCCTGCAAGGTCCCCTTACGGCCCAAGTGCAATATCGAACCATCTCGTGGCATAATCAATAGGCTCTCGGCCTCATATCAAGCCACCTCGTGGCGTAACAACTCAAGCCCTCGGCCTCATAATCATAAATTAGTACAACACTACTATGGCGCGCAACCCGATCCCATAATAACCTCACAACACTGGCCCTCATCCCTACTCAGTCAGAAATCTCTAAAAGCCACTCAGGCACAGTAAAATATGATGCTCAGCCCAAAATATCATTTAAGATGTCAAAACAGCGTAAATATGGTTGAGTTATGAAAATAGTAGAATACAGCATGACTAAGTACAAATACGAAATCAAAACAGTGAGGAAATAGTAGTAAAAATATCCCCTACGGGTTCAAAACAGTTGGCACGAGGCCCAAATATGGCATTCAGCCCAAAACATAATGATAGCAAACAGTTTTCAATCAATTACGCGGTTAAACAAACATACGGGACGAATTAACTCACAATCCCTCAACAGTGCACGACCCCACGCTCGTTGTCTAGCATGTGTGTCACCTCAAAATAGCGCAACGATGTGAAATCTGGGGTTTCATACCCTCAGGACAATATTTACAATGATTACTTACCTTTATCCGGTCCAAACTCTAGCCCGTGATGCCTTTGCCTCTCATCTCACCCTCAACTCGTGTCGAATCTATCCATAATCAGAATCATGATGTCAAAATATGCTAAGGGAACGAAGCCCATGCAAAAATAATCAAATTACAACACAATTCCCAAAATTAACCAAACCCGACCCCCGGGAGCACGTTTCGAAATTCGACAAATTTTATATCATAGAAACCTTATTCCGCCACGAGTTCATGCATATCAAAAGTACCAAAATCGGACCTCAAATGGCCCCTCAAATCACCACTCAAAGCTCTTCAATTAACCAAGCCCTAATCCCCAAATTTACCGCTGATTTTCCTTGAATTTCATGCTAACAACGATAAAAATCACCATAATAACGAGCTTAGGGACCAATGACCTTACCTCAATGAATCCATCTGAAAATCTCCCTTGAAATGGATCCCAAAAGCTTCACCCCGAATGAATTATTGAGAAAAATGGCCAAAACTCGCGAAGGGTGAAATATATACCTTCTGATCTAGGGATTCCGCACCTGCGGTCCTTTTTTGCTTATGTGGTCCCACTTCTGTGGTCAAAGGCACCGCATCTGCGGTATTCACTTATGAGCCCATTTTTGCATCTGTGATGAAATGTCCGCACCTGCGTTATCGCAAGTGTGCTCCATAGCTGCTTCTGTTACTCTTTTTTTCTTTCCGTGTTGTGTTATAGTGGAAGTATCGCCTAATGACTTAAGCTATTTGATGTCTTAATATGATGCAATATAGCTAATTTAAGCATATTACTCTTTTTAGATATAATATTACAAATTAATTTCAATTGACCTTAATACACGATGTACTGATTGGTAATGATGCCAAAAGCATGTTTCCATCGCAATTATTTATGTGAAAGTTAATTTTTTGGTAATCAACTCACTTTTTTAACACCTTAAAGCATGTTATTTTATAGCATGACAAAATGTTATTACTATTTCCTTCTTTTTTAGTTGTCTCTTCTTCTTGCGGATTTATCGGCAGTATAGTTTTCCCCATTTGGTTACCCATTTCTGATCATGCATGTTTTGATATGTCGCTTATTTGCATGGATCTTTGGACTTTTAAAAGAAAGGTACAGTCATGGATCTTGAGATTACTGGGATATGTGGTTAAAGATATTATGAGTCATAATTGTCCTGTTCTTGGATCATTTTGTTTTTGCTTCAATTTCCTTCAAGACCTTTTCGACGAAATTTTCGAATGAAAGGAAGACATGTTTAACATGAATAGAGATGGTCTTGAAGAGACAACATGCAATATGGTTTAAAAATATAAGTGCTTGGCTAAAAAAGTTTGAGTTATTGACTCAGCCCCTTATGATTGTGACCATGCATGGTATAAGTCCTAATTTGCCATATCATTTTTGCTAACGTGTGTTTCTGAATTGATTAGAACTTGTTGTTAGGGATACAGTATATATCCCCTAGATGCAATATCATATTTGATGATTTGAACATATTTTTTGTAAATATTATTTGATATAGAATATATATGGCATTTGATATTCGTTTATCATTGTTATTAATTGCTTGATTAATTTGATAAGGTCCTTGATTAAATTTTGAGTCTTGACATTGTGATGGAGATCATGATAATGAGAGTAAAGTTTCTTATAATTTAATCTAAATTTGTTCTTAATCGTAGGATTATTAATTTGGACATTAGTAATCCGGTTAGATCAATATTTATGTGATCGTTTTTATGGGATAAAGATTAGTTGACCTCATTAACTAAATTACATAGATAGATAATGCATATAGAGATATGGTCATTGAACCGACTCATTGGATAATTCCTAATGGTTAGAATTACCATAAACTGTCAATCGGATATTCTCTTGAAGAATGTGATGTAATAATTTCCTTTGACCTGAGATCGTCATAGTAATTGACAAGTTATTTATTGTGCTCTGATACCAGACACCTATGGCCCTAGGGCGATAGTTGAAAGGATATTAGGTACGATAAATACTTGTAGAATTAGTGATTGATCAAGATGGAATCTGTCAACTCTTGGTAATGAGTTTAAGCTCCATGTTGTCATGAATTATAAACGACCAAACTAAGACCTTGGCCAGGGCAATTGAATGAAAGAAGAAATGAGTTTCTTAGGTCATTCAATGGTCGATTATATTTGACATGAACACATAGTTGGTCGCCTATTAGGATTTGACAGTTGAACCATATCCTAGGGTGATCCAGAGCTATAAGGACAGAAGGAATTACTACATTATTCTTCTACTGGTTCTTGAGAGTAAATTGTATACTTCATGCTATCCGGTCGTTAAGGAGTGTTGCTAGACGCCACCCTTGATTAATATATTGATATGATCAATTTACTACCAGTTTAGTATTGAACCTATGGGGTCGCACACTAATGAGTGTTTTGATCTTTGCTAAAGGATTAATTAACTTATTATTTGATAATTAAATTAAGAAATTTAATTAGTCAAATAAATTTAGTTATTAGTGCAAATAAAATATTATTATATTCTTTACTAGCACAGAGGGTATGATTAATATTGTGAACAAATTGAAGTTTTCTATTTGGAATAGAAAATTAATTTATATCTCTTGGTTAAAATATATATGTGATATATATATAACTAATATTTATTTATATAATAGTATATATATAAAATATTAATGAAAGACTTATGAATCAAATCCAATTTAGAATTGGATTTTCACGTATAAAGTCCACAAAGGACTACGGCATATACGTAAATCCCATTAGGAATGGAATATGAGTTTTCCATTAGAAAAACCTTTATAATAGTCAATTAGAATTGGTATTTATGGAAAGGCTTGGCAGTTTCGAATGGAATTCAATTTTCCATCGAAAACTTCCAAAAGGTTTATTTTGGAATAAACTTTTACCCTAAGTAAATCATTACCTCAACCAAATAGGAAAAGGGTTTGTAGGTGATGCTATATAAAGGGTGATGGAGAAAATTTGCCGGATTATTAATTCTTGAGAAGAAAACCACTTTGTGAAAGTGAGAGTGCAATACAAAGTCAAGAGAGAAAATACAACTACAAGAAAAAGTGTTTCTTGTTCTTCTAATTTGAGTTGAGATTTTTGAGAAAAATTTCAGCACTAGTTCTTTAGTTCAATTTGTTCGCGGGTTTCATTAATCAAAGAGTTGATAGCAAGGATCGGTCTCGATGTGGATACGCATAGAGTCTTCGCATTATCAAAGAAATTTTGAAACGAGACTCTCTTCATCAGGTACGTCTTAGATCCGATCTTTGACATGTAAATAAATTTTAAACACGAAAAAATCTACCTAGGATTGTTATTGTCTTCCGCTGCGTGTTACGAACACCTATACGCAATCCAACAGTGGTATCAGAGCCGTGGTTTATTGTGTCTAAAATTTATTTACGAAATATTTTAATATTATATTTGAGGAGTTCAAATCATAATACATGTGTCTTGTGCAATAGTCAGATCGTTTGAATATTGATATTATTTTATTATGGATAAATTATATACTCATATAACTATTGGGATAGTTCTTAACTTGAATTTGAAATTTTATATTAGATACGATGGGAATCTATAATAGGTTACATGATTATATTGTTATTTTTAATTGTTATTGTGACAACCCAAAGGGTCATCACCGTATTTCTCCCTTTTTTTGCACTTTCGAGGCCTTGAAAACCTCGCTTCTAGTCGCCTCGATTTGCATGCGCAGTCCGGGCGCGAAGCCGGAAATTTTTATGTTAAAATATGTGAATTCTGTGAAAAATTTGAAGAATTTTGATATTAATATTGATATAGTTGACTTTGGTCAACATTTTGGGTAAACTGACCCGGACCCATGATATGACGGTCCCGGGAGGTCCGTAAAAAAATATGGGACTCGGGCATGTGCCCGGAGTCGAAATCCGAGATCTAGAACCCGAGTAAAAGAATTTTTCTGTTAAATTATTTTCTGAATTTATTAAAGAAAAATGGAAATGAAAATGAGTTAGAAAATATAGGTATCGGGCTTGTATTTTGGTTCCGACGCCCGGTACAGGTCTAAATATGCGTTAAGTACTTTCTGTGAAATTTGGTCGAAATCGGACGTCGTTTGACGTGTTTCGGACCTAAATATCTAAAGTTAGAGGTTGATGAACTTTGAAATGAAAAATGATGATCTTGAGACTTGATTCTTTGATTTTGATGTTATTTTAGCGATTTGATCACTCGAGCAAGTTCGTGGGATGTTATTGAGTTAGTGTGTGTGTTTGGTTGGAAGCCCCGAGGGCTCGGGAGTGAATCAGAGGTGGTTCGGGGTGGTTTTGCACTTAGAAACACATCAGATTTTCTTAGCTGTTGCAGGCCAGTTTTTACCCTTCGCGAACGCGGCCCAGGCTCGCGTTCGTATTGCTCTGACATCTTTCCTCTTCCACAATCGTGGCCCTTGCTCGCATTCACATAGACTTGCACATCCCCTTCAACGCGTTCGCGTGCCATCACTGCGTTCGCGTGCCATCGCCGCGTTCGCATAGCACAGAATTAGGCCCCAGAAAATCCCTTCTACGCGTTCGCACACCCTTCTTCGCGAACGCGTACAACAAACCTGGACCCCCTCCCCCCACTCTTCCTCTATGCGTTCGCATAGGCCCTTCGCGTTCGCATAGTGTACCTGACCAGCCTTCATTGCGAACGCGACCAGTGTGTCGCGAACGCGTAGAACAAATGCCTCCAGTGATTTTTGTTAAAAACATAACATTCATTACGGGATTTCTTCATTATTTTCACACGGACTCTTCTCCTTCACCCTCCATATGCGAATTTCAAGCTTTCCTTTCTCCATAGCTCATTGGGTAAGTGATCTTAACTTCATTCCCTCTTAATTTCTTCATCTAATCACTAATTTCCTAGCCCTAAATCATGAATTCAAGGTAGAAATTAAGGGTTTTGGGTAGAACTAGGGCTTTGGGAATTTTGGTTGATTCAACCTTAATTTGGGGTCGAATATTGAAACAAATTGCATATTTGAACTCGTGGGGTTATGGGTGATCGGGTTTTGGTCCGAACCTCGTGTTTGAACCATGTGGGCCCGGTGTCGGATTTTTGCTACTTTGGAAGAATGATGGGAATTTTATTTCTAGACTATGGGATTATGTTTTTGAGCTCTTATTGATACTATTGAACTAAATTGTGCCTAGATATCATTGTTTCGGAGTTGGATTCTAAAAGAAAGGCAGTTTTAGAGCCTTGATTGCTATTTTCGGACCGAGGTAAGTGTTTGTTCTAACTTTAGCTTGAGGGATTAGGATTAGGGTATTATTTGCTACGTGCTAAGTGTGGAGTACAGTGTATAGGCATGGTGACGGTTATCTATGCACCGGAGTCTAGCATGACCGTGAGTCTTATATGTGTTGGATTCGGATTTAATGGTACATTTTTCTCGCTTGGGCTGATAAGCATAATATATTGTGATTGGTTTGGCTTTTGGAGCATTGGCTCGGACTAGAAATTGTTACCCGAGAAATAGATGATTAAAAGTGGAACGTGTAGCGATTAGTCCCTTGCCGGGACGTAAGTATTTATTGTATTCTCCCTTGCCAGGATGATTGAATTGTTAATTGTATTCCCTTGCAGGATTTTCTTGTGATTGTTGTTACTCCCCTCGCACTTGAGTTGCGGTCATTGTTTGGGTGAGTTCTTGGTATTAAATGTTGATGATCGGGTTGCACGCCGCAACGGTGTTGATAAATATTGAGGATCGGGTTGCACGCCGCAACGGTATTGATTGTTGAGGATCGGGTTGCACGCCGCAACGGTATTGATTGTTGAGGATCGGGTTGCACGCCGCAACGGTGATATATGTTGAGGATCGAGATGCGCGCCGTAACGGAGTATGGATTGAGTGTATTGTGTTCGTACGTAGAGACTTCCTGTGTTCTCCTTATCAGTTGTTATTGTTCAACTTTACTTCTTTATCGATAATTTATATATTTAGACTGTAGAACCCCACAACATGTTCCCCCCCCCCCCTTTAACTGTTTAAATTAGTGTATTTC
>MU692981.1:0-10994 GCA_026770625.1 Nicotiana glauca
CGTAAGATGAGGGGGGGCAGAGCTACCGGGCCAGACGAAATTCCGGTTGAACTTTGGAGGTGTGTGGGTAGCGCATGATTGGAATGGCTTACTGGGTTGTATAATGTGATACTCAAGACTAATAGGATGCCTGATGAGTGGAGATGGAATACAATGGTTCCATTGTATAAGAAGAAAGGCGATATCCAGAACTGTAACAACTATAGAGGTATCAAATTACTAAGTCATACCATGAAAGTCTGGGAGAGAGTAGTAGAGATGAGAGTGCAAAGGACGGTGTCTATCTCAGACAACTAGTTCGGGTTTATGCCGGGTCGATCTACCATAGAAGCTATCCATCTTATTAGGAGGATGGCAGAACAGTACAGGGATAAGAAGAAGTATCTCCACATGGTATTTATTGATTTAGAGAAAGCGTACGACAGGGTTCCTAGGGAGGTATTATGGAGATGCTTAGAGGCTAAAGAGGTTCTGATAGCCTACATTAGGGTGATTAGAGACATGTATAAAGGAGCTAAGACTCGGGTTAGGATAGTAGGGGGCGATTCTGAGCATTTTCCAGTTGTTACGGGGTTGCACCAAGGGTCTGCACTCAGCCCTTTACTATTTGCCCTGGTGATGGATGCCATAACGCATCATATTCAAGGGGAGGTGCCATGGTGCATGTTATTTGCTGATGATATAGTCCTAATTGACGAGACACGTCACGGCGTCAACGAAAGGCTAGAGGTTTGGAGACATGCCCTTGAGTCTAAAGGTTTCAGGTTGAGCAGGACGAAGACGGAATACCTCGAGTGCAAATTTGGGGTTGAGTCGACGGACGCGGGTATGGAAATGAGGCTTGACTCTAAAATCATCCCTAAGAGGAGTAGTTTCAAGTACCTTGGGTCAGTTATTCAGGGGATCGGGGAGATCAACGAGGATGTCACTCACTGTATAGGGGTGGGTTGGATGAAGTGGAGGTTAGCGATGGGGGTCCTGTGTGATAAGAAAATTCCACCATTACTAAAAGGTAAGTTTTATAAAGTAGTGGTTAGGCCTGCAATGCTGTATGGGACCGAGTGTTGGCCGGTTAAGAACTCACACACCCAGAAGATGAAAGTAGCAGAGATGAGGATGTTGAGGTGGATGTGCGGGCATACAAGGATGGATAAGATTAGGAATGAATATATTCGAGAGAAAGTGGGTATGGCCCCCATAGAGGACAAGATGCGGGAAGCAAGACTCAGATGGTTCGGGCACATTCAGAGGAGGAGCACTGACGCACCGGTGAGAAGGTGTGAGCGACTGGCTGTGGTGGGCATGAGGAGAGGTAGAGGGAGACCTAAGAAGTATTGGGGAGAGGTGATAAAGCAGGACTTAGCGCGTCTTAGGATTAATGAGGACATGGCCCTTGATAGGGGATTGTGGAGGTCGAGCATTAAAGTTGTAGGTTAGGGGGAAGCTGTGGATGTCTCTACAGCGCACTAGAGTGTGACTAGCTAGTTATGAGGTAATCTTAGGATGTTACTGATCATCTACCGATATAGGGAGTTATCTGTTGGATATTAGTATACCTTTCATCTATTTCGTATTTCATATATTTCTTATATTGCTGCTATTTTGTTATTTTATGTTATGTTATGTTGTGTATTTTATGTTATTTTTAGTATGAATCTATTGATAGTACTAACTTATCGTCTCACGTTGCTGTCTTAAGCCGAGGGTCTCCTGGAAACAGCCTTTCTGCCCCTCGGGGTAGGGGTAAGGTCTGCGTACATATTACCCTCCCCAGACCTCACTAGTGGGATTATACTGGGTTGTTGTTGTTGTTGTTTTACATTTTATATGTAACAATAAAAGAGGAATAATAATTGACTTCTGGATAATTTTTGTCTATAATAACCCATCACCATAAAAGCTAAAAAATACAAGAACAACGAGACTGTTACAGAGAGGATTGACTTCTCAAAAAGTATTTTGCAAAAAGCACTTATGAGAAAAAAAGAATTTCAAAATATGCATATTTTGAAAGCATAAACAAGCAGGCTATTAATGTTATTATCTAAACTAGGATTACTGTTGAATGTTTATTTTGTAACTTTGCCTCAATTATAGGTAAAGTAAGCGTTGATTCTGTAACTTTGCTAATGAAGTTTGAGTCAAAGTCTGAACTCTGAAGTAGAATACAAATCCAATAATAGAGGTCATGTCCAACTGGATACAAGGTTGAGCCCATTTTCATTTTAAGCTCGCCCAGGATTAACCTTTCAGTGTAGTGGTACAATAGATCATTCTTCTTGCCCCTAATGAAAAGAGTGAACAACTTCAACATATAGTGTTGGTGGTCGGTGCTCAAACTCCATGTTTCTAAGACCTTTCTTACAGAGACATGTCCGCAGAAGGGTCTCTATTGTACGCAGCTTTATCTTACATATGTGTATACGGGTAAAATCGAGCTTGTCTAATTTTGTATGACTAACCGAAATCAGGGTGACATATTAAGGCTCGGCCTCGGTTATATCGGATCATAATACAGAGATGGATTGGTCAGCTCGTGGAACAATGGCCTATCAAGATAGATATCAGTCGTGATAAAGATTGAAGCGAGAAAGAGATCGAGCGAGATCAAAGGAAGCCTGCTAGATCGCATAACAGAAAGTCGAGATACATGTGATCGGGCAAGGATCGTAGCGGAAATTTCGACACATATCAAGTCAAGACCGAATATTTAGTCCATCATGAGATTTCCTTTTGTAATTACTGTAGCCAATAAATTGCGTCGAAAAAATAAAATCAGGACTAAAAAATATTGCAACAATCGTATTATTTGATTTCAAATATTTGAGTGTACAATCTCTATGAATCATCTGCTTCTTCTTTTCAATAGTAAATAAATTCAATGGCCTTTGAGTTTGATCTTGAACACGTAGTTGTTGCCACTAACGATGATTTTGTTCTTGAGCTTGAACTTGAGCTTGATTGCTTGAACTTGACCTTGATTTGTTCTTCGTTCTTGAGCTTGAACTTGATTACTTGAAGCTTGAAACTTGTGGAGGAATTTGCAATGTTTGATCTATGGCCTCTTTCATGCTTCTTGTTATAACTTCTGACATCGATTTTGACGTCATCACTACTTCTTTCATAGCCAAAGGTAGCAATCCCGTACAGAAATCGGCCACAAAGTCGCCAAAACTTGTGACTTAATAGCAGCCCTAGGTTTATATTCTATGTCAAATTCATTCATTTCGACGGCCCATTTGTCCAACCTACCCGAAAGTTCGGGTTTATGAAGGATATTCCGCATGTGAAAGGTGGTCACCACAGCTATCAAGTGACATTGGAAATAAGGCCTTAGCTTCCGAGCGGCGACTACGAGGACTTAGGCCAACTTTTCCAAATGTTGGTAGCGAGTTTTTGTTCCTGTTAAAATTCTACTAATGTAATAAATGGGAGATTTCATACCTTCATCCTCACTGACTAAAATGGCGCTTACCACTACCTCTGAGATTGCTAGATAGATTGACAATTTTTCGCCTTCCTCCGATTTCGATAATAGTGGAGGACTCGACAAGTATCTTTTCAAATCCCTCAAAGCTTGTTGACATTCTGGGGTCCATTCGAAGTTGTTCTTCTTCTTGAGTAACGAAAATAAATGATGACATTTCTCTGAGCACCAGGAAATGAAACTGCTTAAAGCGGTTAATCTCCCCGTGAGACTTTGAACCTTTTTTACGCTTGACAACTGGCCTGAAATGTCTTTGATGGATTTTATTTTATCGGGGTTAACCTCAATTTCCCTTTGAGATACCAGGAACCCTAGGAACTTACTGGAGCTGACCCCCAACGCACACTTCTTGGGGTTAAGCTTCATGTTATGCTTCCTTAGGATGTCAAAAGTTTCTTGCAAGTGTTTAAGATGATCACCTGCATTCAAAGACTTAACAAGCATATCATTTGTATAGACTTCTATGATTTTTCCTATTTTATTTTCAAACATTTTGTTTACAAGCCGCTGGTATGTGGATCCGGCATTCTTAGCCCGAAGGGCATCACATTATAGTAGTATATGCCGAAGTTCGTTATGAACAAAAAAACATTCTGGTCCTCCAGGTTCATCTTAATTTGGTTGTACCTGGAGTAAGCATCAAGGAAACTCATTAACTCATGCACGTCTGTCGCATCGGTCATTTGATCAATGTTTGGCAATGGGAACATGTCCTTTGGGCACGCCTTATTCAAGTCTTTATAGTTTACGCACATGCGAAATTTATTATTTTTCTTTAGGACTAATACTAAGTTAGCTAGCCAGTCTGGATACTTTACCTCTCGGACTAAACTGATATCAAGTAGGCGAACTACCTCTTCTTTGACGAATTTGTTTCTGGCCTCAGCAATAAGCCATTTTTCTGTCTTACCGAAGGGATGCTGGGATCCAAGCTCAACTTGTGTACACCAATTCCAGCGGGATACCTGTCATATCCACGTGCGACCACGCAAAACAATCTACATTAAATTTAAGAAATTCAATAAATTTAGACCTTAGTTCGGGGTGCAATCCTGTACCGAAATGGAATTTCCTTTCCAAAAACTCTTTAATAACGCGACTTGCTCAAGATCTTCCGCTGTGAACTTTGTTGTGTCTGTCTCTTCTGGTACTTGGAAATACCTTGGGACTTGATAAGATTTCGGCCATTTTTCAGCAGCGTCACAACCTCTTCACACAGATGTTGGCAGTCCCAAGTCCGGTGACCATTCGTCCCTTGGTATTCATACCATAAATTAGGATCCCTCTAGCTGGGATTGGATCTTATTAGCGTTAAGTTACCGTGCTTCTTTAATGTTCCTCATAAACGACACCAACTCTACTATACTGACATTGAACTTATATTATGAAAGTCTAGGGTAGTAAGTATCTTGAGAACCTAACATTTCCTTGTCTTGTAACGACCTGTTGTTCCGGCTACGATCAATTATTCTAGCGTTAATGAACCTATCCACCGATCAAAAACCTCTACCGCATCCTTTAGGCCGTTCATAGGTCAAAAATTGGCTCCTCGAAGACCATCAGTCTATGTTGAAATCGTCTTTTGATTTCTCTTTATTCTTCTCTCGGCCCTTAACCGACGTCGGAAAACTGAGCTGATCATCCTCAATCCTTATTTGTTTTGTACCGATTGTGAACATCCATCCAGGCAGTCGCTTGGAACTCGAGCAAGCTTTCTTTTCATTTTTGGGAAGCATTGGAACTCCTCGGATTCAAACATTAGTGAATGTTTTAGCAGCTCATTCATTCAGAACTGTCGGGAGCAGCATCCTTTCCTTGAACCGAGTTACAAATTCTCGCAACAACTCAGACTCTCCTTGTGCAATCCTAAATATATCGTCCTTTCGGTCTCGTACCTTAGGTCCTTGCCTGGGCCTTAAAGAAAGAATCTGCAAGCATCTCAAAAGAATCTATGGAATGCTCGGGCAAAATGAATACCACATCAAGGCTCTTTTCGTGAGAGTCTCTCCAAATTTCTTCAGCAACACTGACCCAATCTTGTGGGGAACTAAATTGCTCCCCTTCACCTCCGTTGTATAGGTGGTGATTTGCTCCTGGAGATCTAAATTCCTATCATATTTCGGTACGTCCAGCATTTTAAACCACTTCGGGGTCAATGCTGGTGTCGCGCTTGGTTTGTACAGTAACTGAGTATATTTCTTTGAGTTCGGCTTTTTCAGCACTGGTGGCGTAACCGGGATTCGCTTCGTGCGGGCGTTCACTTCCCTCATAAACCGTAAGAGTTTGTTTTTGAAGGAATCACTCTCGTTATTATGGATCGAAACCGCTTCCTCATGTGTTTTTGTCGACCCTTTGCGTTGTTTGATTTGCGAGAGAATCGGGAGAAACTGGACCTTGTCCATTCGCGTTATTGGAAGCACCTAATAATGCATGTTTCAGTTTCGTCATAACTATATCATGATGTGTGAGATGACCTAAGATGGCCTCTTGTTTCTCCAGCGACACCTTCACTGCTTCGACGACGTGATTTTCTTTAGCATCATCAGGGGTTTTCTCTCGAACATGTTGCGGGTACCGCGTGTCATGGACCGGGGTGGCCTCGTTCCCCTCACTATGGGTATCACTGATCGAATCCTTATGTCGGAGCTGATTTCCTTGAGCCTCAAGGTTGTGTGTGTTGCTAACACCATTATCTACCATTTTCTATGATTGTTTGCTAGAAATAAATAATCATAACACGTTAGTAAAAGAGGCAAGGACCAACTTAATAACACAACTGTCTAAGCCCCATGGTGGGTGCCAAACTGTTTACCATAAAACGGTACAGTTAAATTTATACGTGATTTATATACAATTGATTAATTTGATCCTAAAATAATAGATAAATTAGATGAAAATGTAATACTTAGCCTTGGGACGAAAATAAAAAAGCAAAAATAGCAATTCCGGGAGCAAGGCTCTCGGGCACATAGCAATGATATCAATAAACAAGAAGATAAAATTATATTGAGCATTGAATAGAGTGTAGCGTATGTTTGCCATAAAATTCGTGTCCTTTACAATAATAATAATAATAGAGCCCACTATTTATAGTTGCACCTAGGGAACAAGGTCCTAGGATCAATCCCCTCTTGATGTCAATTATGAGGGCCATTGAAGAACGTATAACGACACGCAATGAATATTAAGTTCCTTGTAACGGATCGTGTACTTAATGTTATAGAATATTCCTCATTTAATGCTACCGGGTGGCAGTCATTTATTTCATCTATGTGAGTATTACTCTCTCCGGTAACAAACGGGATCGTCACCATCAGATTCAACTGTCTTCTCTCTTCGCCTCCACGTGTCACTTCCTTATTCGATCATTTAATATAATTATATTTTACCCTATACAATATTCCTTTCTCGTTATTCGACCCCTCCTTTTTTTACTTTGCAAGTCGTCGTCTGCGCTATAAGACCAGTTTCCCTCAAAGATGAAAAATTTCGAATTGAATCCGTCAGAGAGAGCATGGTTGATGCTAATTAGTAATTCCTACAGTTTAAGGGAGAAGAAGATGGAAGTATTTACCCTAGAGATCTGAAGTTAGGACCGTTTCAGCAAACATCAAATGCAATTCTGAAGTTGCACTGAATTGAAGTAATAGAAGAACTTCAAATCCGATCTTTGAAGTTGCATTAAACCGATGGAAGACTTCATATCCAAGTCTGAAGTTGTACAAAAGAACTTCAATATTTTACAAAATCCTACATTTGTAACTTCATATATGAATTCTGAAGTGTGCTGCGAAGTGGGCAAATATTGTAAATTCTTATGCAATGTGGATATTACTTCAATGGTGGCATAAAACCGGGTATATCTACATAAAAATTTCATGGGGCACTATATTTGGTCACCCCTGTATAATTTGTATCCATTTTTTAAAAAAATAATTAACAAGTACCTAAAGTATAGACAACTTCCGGGTTTTTTCTCCTCATCCTCCTCCTTCTTTGTATTCTACTTCCTCTTCTTCGTTGATGTGAAAATAAAGGTAACAGTAAATTTATATGGTGTTTGTGAGCATATTTTTAAGGTGGTTTATGGTATTTTATAATAGAGAGTTGTTGTGGCGCTTTATTTTTTACTACTGGTTAGGGTTTCTTCTTCGTTCTTCGTTCTTCGTCTTCGCAAAATGCATTTGTTAGATTTTTTTTTTTTTACAATTGATGATTGGGGTTTGTTCTTGATGATATTTAGAGGTTATCTTTCAAATTTGAGCTTATTTGGAGTAGATTTATGTGTAAATCGTGTATTGATTGTTGAAGTTTGAATAACAAGTTTCTGTTTCGGGGTAATTTCTACTTCAGACCTATTTGGCCTTAAGTGCATGAAAATATTGATTACACTTCCAACTTGTTTGGCCTTAAGTGCATTTGAAGTGTGATTATTTCACTTTAGATATATTTGGCCTTAAATGCATGAAAATATTTGTTGCACTTCAAACCTATTTGACCTTAAGTGCATCTTAAGTGCAATATTTACAGTTTAGACTTAATTGGCCTTAAATGCATTGCACTTTAGACTAATTATTTTTTTCAACTTCAAAATTGGTACTAGAAGATTGCATGTTTTTCTGGTTTCTTTTGGTGACAGCTTTTTCACACAAGCAACTTTAAATTCATCATATAAAAGCATTTTTTATGACCACAAAATACGTATCATAAGATTTGCCTATGTGCGATTTAGTGGAAAATGTAAAGATGCCAACGATGTCGTTTCTCTTACATTCCAAAGGTAATTACTTGACCAAACTACTGACTATGCATTAGCCTATTATTATCACGAGGGGTTGTCCCAAACATGATTAATCTAGGTCAAAATGCTAATTAATTTATCATGATTAATAAATAACCTAGGTCAAAATGCCAATTAGTTAACTATGATTTAATGATAACCATATTTGTGAATACATATTATATATTCATTATTTGGTGTAAACACGAAAACCTCTGCACCTTTTTGTGACCCCCCTTTCAGCAACTTTAATTTTTTCCTTTATAGTCCAAAACACAGGCATATGGTACTCTCCTTGCATCGAGGGGAAAAGTTCCAATGTAATAGTTAAGGAGTCGTTTGGTTGGGATAAATTATTTCGGAATTGTTATCCTACCCTTCCCTAGAGATAAAAATAAGACTACAATCTCTGGATAACTGATTAGTTATACTGCAATTTTATCACAAACAAACGTGGAATAAGTTCATCTTAAATTTAATCCGAAATTAATTTTTCCTTATCGCTCGTACCAAACGGGCCCTAAGGGTGCAAAGAAGCTTTTAACTCAAAAATTCACTTCATATTTCTTTGATTCAGTTGTCAAATACAGTCACCAAAAAGCATGGTTTAACCACATGATAAATGTCCAAAAATGTAAAGTATAACCCAAATTTCGTTTCACCTTAACCTCTAATATTTGTCATTCAATTACAAAACATAGTCAAGTCCATTTACACAGAAATTTTAGAACATAAAAGCAGGTTTAAATCAAACAAAATACTGCAAGAAATGCTTGAAAGGTCCTCAGGTAAGAACACATACATCAAGATAGAAGAATAGCGTATCTTCATCAAATCATACAGTTGAACAAGCTTTAAGGGACTCTAAAATCATAAAAAAGCTGGCAAATTTACAGCTGAATTTGGTTTCTAAAGACTAAAGGTAAACAAAGGCATGTTAACACCCACAAAATTTTAGAAGGGCGATGAGTTTATAAATTCTTAACAAGGAGGCGACAGTTTCATGCGCATCCATTGCAAAATGACCATTTCGCTAGCACACAACCAACCGAGGGTGCAGGCTACATCTTACAGCCCAACAGTTCTAGCTGATACCTCACTCAAACAGAACAAAAATGACAAGGAGCGGTCACATAACAGCTGCTTAAGCAGGAAGGAGAGAATCAAGGTGAACCCGACACCCCAGGGAATAGTTCAGATATTTTGTTGAAGACATCCATCACCTATGACCATATGTGCAAATATATGCATAAGGTATTTATCAAATTTATATTTTATATAAACATACATGCAACGTAATATGTGTTAGGTATTTCATGTGATGACTGCTCTCACCTAGTGAAGCAAAAATTTCAGACAGTCAATAACAAATGCAGACTTCATGCTCAAAATCTACGTTCTTACCTCCTTGTCGTTTTGATATTTTGCAATACTCAGTGGATTCTGAGAACACTGCAATAATCATAAAAGTCAGAGTGCATCAATAATTAAGGCCATAAAAGTGCATCTCTTTGAAACTTCAATAAATTCAAGATTAGACACAACAACAAACCCAATGTAATTCAACAAGTGGAGTCTGGAGAGGGTAGTGTATATGCAAGCCTTACCCCTACCTTGCGAAGGTAGAGAGGTTGTTCACAATCATAGCAGTGTTTAAAAGAAGTGCAGTAGTGAAAAATCCATAAAGAAGCAGTATCAACCGCAAGAAAATTCAAGATTAGATAGAAATTTTAAATTAAAAAAAAAAGGTTAAAACAGGAGCAAAAGTCATACATCCATGATGGCTGCTTGAACTCTTGGATTTTGGAAAGCCATAGCAACATCGGGATTAGCCATAATTTTCGAAATGACTTCCTCGGGGGTAAGCCCTATTTGATCTGCAATTTGTAAAGATAGATAAATATGCAATAGAATAGTGCAAATCATATCATTTGTTAGTTTTGGCTATAGCAACTGCTTGTAGAATTAGAGATCTTCCTGATAAAGTTATAACACAATTTTCTCTCCTCATTTGACGACATTTACTAATATTTCCCTTCACATTCACCTACAAAAAAGGTGCTCTAAGAATCCATACTGGGACAGACATCAAAAGGCACAGAGTAACTACTAGTGCAAGGTTACCAAGTCAAATTAGTAAATGAGAAGGAAAACTAGAAATTCATCCATCCTGTTTTATCAAGATGCATATTAAGAAACAAATGGAAATGTCTCTTCAATATAAGCTCCACATGGGATTTGATCCGACGTCACTACAAGGCCTCTAACGAGGCTTAATCACCCGCTTCAACACATTAAATCAGACGTTAAAAAGATGGTCCGAGACGTGTCATTAGGTATGCTCATTGACTTTTCATTTATGCTTAAAAAGCCTATAGTTTGTCCCTGAAGACCACTCATAACATTAATGTCGTGTCCATTGAATATCTCGAAAAGCTTCTCCTCTGACTGCAACTTGTCACTATAAACTTGTAAAGCAATAGCAGAAAAGGAGTAAATTCAAATTTATGTTTGAGGTGGCTAGGAAATATTCTTTCCTCTTTTATATTAGAAAAGCAACTTCATCAGAAAACTCATTATAAAAATTTCTTGTATTAAGACCTCATCAGAATAAAAGTTTGTTCTTTCTCCTGCATGAGATGGGCCATGTATCATGATAATATATGCAAAACATATATCGATGCTCAGAGGAATCCAGCTATTGTCTGGACCTCCCCCCCCCCCCCC